>JAPMUY010009970.1:0-93347 GCA_026901105.3 Galaxias olidus
ACATGAAAGAAAGTGGAATTACTATACAGTAGAATTTTGCACATGCTGTACTTATTTATCATACAAAATCAAAATAGTTATTTATTTTAAATCACATTGTTTTATTTACTGTTATAGATAACAAGGTTACAGCAGTCAGCAAAGTACATACATTTATCTGAAACTCAGGCTGCAGCACATAGTTACCGCTCACGATCAAAGAGTAGTTGTTAGAGTTAGAGACAACAGATAACAAGCAGGTAGGCTAACTGTTACATATTCTGTTATATCTAGTTCTTTCTTTAGATTAAAAAAGGAGTGCAAGATGATCACACCTTTACCAGCTTGTTTTTTCTCTGATGTTTGTGGGGGAAAAAATACACTAGTTGAAATTTGTATTACAGTTTGTAAACCCACATTCTAAAAAATGCTTCATCAATGGATCTAAAGAAATCATGTACCAGACCAATTTAAGTGTCCAACCACTGAAATTAAAGTTTGCATTCCTGAGTTAGCATTTCTTGCGTAGTGTCTGTGTTAGAGAAACATCTGCTCACCTGTACACAAAGTATTTCCATACAAAAGCAGGGTCGTTCTATTTTGGCCAAATGTCATTGTCAACCACAATGTACAATACCTCTTCATTACCATTCTCAATGGCATGCACATAATGTGCTTGTGTGTGTTTAGCAAATAGTAGCTCTAAAAGGTAAACATTTCTGATTGTCACTTACTGCTGTATGTCAAGAGTGAATGTACTCTTTTGACATTTCCATTTAGTTGAAGATATAAATTAGGTGTAGTTTTCAACAATAAATTAATTGCAATAACTTTAATATCACAGTTTCTTGCAATACAAATATTGCACATGTAAATATATCATGCAGCACTCTCATGATATTTATTTGTGTAAAGAGTCTTGTGCTTTCTCCACTGCATAGCTTCCTTTGTATTGGTATTTTATAAATCCAATCTCTCTTCATACTTGCATATGCAGGATTCTCTCTGGCTGTCCAGGTAGGGCTTACACCCCATGTGCATGACAGCGTCAAACAGCAGAGTTACAGCTGACTCACAAGCTACAAAACGAAAATAAATACATGAGTATACATGTAGAAGTGGAAAACACAAAACATGAATGCATACTTAACATTACTGCACTTTATGTTGCTACAGAGTTTGTGCACCAAATGAAAACAAAATTATGTAACATTGTCAATACCTGTTTTGCCTGTCTTCATGCTGCAATGGAGACCGCTGACAAACAGGTTAGTGTTGTACTTCAAGACTAACAGTACTCTCAAAAACCATTAAAAAATACTTTCTTACCTTGGACACTATGGGCCAAACCCAGAGTACGTTGCACATTTCTACAGATGGTCTCCAGGCAGACCTGGAACTCCTCATCACAGTCGTGCTTTTCCCAGCCACAGGTATCATAGCAACGGTCGTGCAGATTGCAACACTTGGTCATGGAAGGGATGCCTACATCAAACTGTAGACATTACTCAAGGGTTAGGCCTATGTGTGAGTATGTGTTAGTTTAGTGCTGAATGATCCACAAACTCAGATCAGCTTAACTCTGAAAGGTATCAGTTTCTTTATATTATAAGTTTTTAAGTTAACAGTATTTCCAAAACACTAGACAATGACTGGTCATAAACTACCTGAAATCCAAACAGAGGAGACCCACAACCATTGGGCGGCGGTGGTCTGTAACCTGGACGGGGCGACGGCTTATAACCTGTATGAAAAGAGCAAAGGTATGAATGTTTGGCGGTGTCTCACATTCAGTTATCTTGTGAAAGATTACAAATGAAACGGAGTGTTCAGTCTCATTCTGATTAATGGTTTACCCTACCACTATATATAGCTGACCAGAGTCCTGAAGAAATACACAATCTTGACTTCAACGCTTTGAGCGAGTTGAGGGAGAAAACTTAAAAAAACTGAGCTTCTCAGTTTAAATTACACATTGAATGAGTGACATTCGTTACATTGCTTACCATCACTGCATGTATAATGACACAACCCATCATTTCCTCCAAATAAATCCAAAGCAACATTTAGGTATGTGTCAATCTTGTGTATTCCATTTCGGATGGTTTTCAAAGTCATTCGCCAGTCTGGCGTTTCTGGTTCACCTTCTTGACTACATGAGCTAACCGATGTCATGGAGAAGCACAGTAATCCAAAAAGAAAAACCGAGTTGCCATTTTTGTAATGCATCTGTACAAGTGCGCGGTAACAGTTTGCTAGCAAGCCTAGCTAACGTCACGACCGTTCAAACTAAACCAAAACAAATCCCTCCCTAACCTATGTAGCAGTAAAAATGGGCAAGCCTTTGCTTGTTGCCGTTTCCTTCACTACTAACTAAATTCTAAATAATTTACCATTTTACTTCAATTGCAGCAAGGTTATATTATAAGCGCAGGACGTTAACATTTCAGTTGTTCGTTCCGGGGTTCATGTAAGTCACGTGAACGCTCACAGTCCTATCAGGTTCACAATCACAAAGCAAACGTGGTCTTTCGTGAGCTCATCACGAGCGAAGTTCACAACTTCACACACACACAGGTCTGATCATGTATTGCTGCTGGGCAAACATTCTCATTTGCATATTGTATTTAAAAATCCATTCTAACTGATGACTTTACTTGCTCATTAAGGGTCGCTTTACTTTTTATAAAACTGTCCACATTCCCTCAACATCTTATTAAACAAGCTGTTGCAAAACTATAATTTGCTTAAACTTCATGTGCCAAATAAATTAATAAAACACCACATTCATTGTGTTCAGACTGACATCTTATTTATGGTACAAAACTATTCAACAATTAAATGGTAATAATTTAAATTTTATTCAAATCATTAAATTGAGCATGGAAGAAAAAACTAGTTTTCCTACTTATTTAAATAACGCAATAAACGTTTAAACATTCAGAAATAAAAATGTACAACTTCTTGGTGAATAATAGCCAGTTTGATGTCCTTCCATATAAGTTCCAATAACTTCACATTTTCAAGTTGACAAATGGAAACCACAACTCTTCATGGCTTATGAAACTCCATCCGCAGTTTTGAGGCAGGTAGTTAGGGTGCATTCACCAGGAGAGCACGCTGGTTTTCTTCAGACCTCTCAGTACTGCCATGGAGCTGAGCAGCATCCTCACATGATCTTACATCTTAATGGTGTCTCTATGTCAAGCAGGTGATGAAGTCATTTCTTATCTAAGGAAGATTGTGATTTGCCTGTGTAGAATATCTTTTAGTCGTCCACTACTCAAGAGGACCACAATAATCGCTTTTCAGTCAAGTGTTCAATTTCAATTCAGAATAGAGAGCAAAAACAGACAAGTGGAGAAAGAGAGGGACAGATAAAGAGAATGGGTGGGGAGGGGGTTGGTTGCAGAGTGCTGTGATTTTAGAGTGGTTGGCTATTGTTCATTGGTTCATTGAGATGCAACAAGGCAATTCCCAGGGTTAAAGGAGGATATAGATCAGATGGGGCAACGACAACTTAGAACTCTCTCTGTAAGGCTAATGTAATGAAGTCTTTTTTTCCCCTCTGCTCTTCATGATTTTTCTTTAAAAAACATTTACATACAGATATCTATTCATATATATATATATATATATATATATATATATATATATATATATTCTAAAAGCGTCCAATTGCAGCCAGCTCAACCGCCTCTGAACAAGTCGTTTAATCTGTCCAGCTCCCTGCAATTATCCATGGTCATGAGCTCCGCCTTCTTACGCAGGCGGTCATCCCTGTAGACCTTAGCAGCGTACAGCAGATCTGTTTCTGTAAAAACCGAAAGGCACACATGTAAGAGATGTTCAACAGAGGGCACTTTGACCTACATGAACTGGAGGAAACACAATCAACACTCACTTGTCTGCCTCTCCTTCCAGCAGTTGTTTCTGATATTAGAAACATAGTCCTCCTCCACGTTCTTCTCTATCTTTTGAAGTGTCGAGCCCTTATACTCGGATTTGAAATCTCTGTTGACAAAGTAATCTACGTGAAGGTTTTCTGTCTGCCGTTTCACCGTCTGCCCTGTGGACCTGCAGAAAAAGGAGGTGCATATGGACAAAACACAAGTTCACAAATTCAAGAAAACTTTAAATAATAAAGACTTATACTATTTGAAATAATCTAGAATACATATAGCATGTCTTATAATTCATGGAACGGCAGGAATTTGTGCGTGCGTTTGAGTGTACGTACGGTCGGGCGTAGAGGCTGTAAGGGGGAGTGGACACCATCAACTGGCTCAGGATGGACACCAGAATGAGGATCACGATGGGCATCAGCTGGATAAACATGGAGAAGCCACCATCCCCCCTCTCCTCTGCTCGCTCTCTTCTTTGGTCCGTCTGCTGGCTGTAGCGGGCTCTGCCGTTGGTGAACGTGTGTGCGCTCGCTGTGGACATAAAAACAATGTTACTCATGTGCTCGGACTTGCATAGTTTGACCCAAATTATATTGTTGCACGTCTGGATGGAAAAATCTGAGGTCACATTCCAATAACCTAAAATAGCTGATACTAATTAGGCCAAAAGTATCCCAAGACAAATCAACAGGTTAGAGATAAAAAAAAGGGTAATATTTCTTTAGAGACAATATGACACTGGTCTCAAAACCAACATGACTAACCAGTCTGCTATGAAAAGCATATAGTCGTCATAAAATTAAAGTCTGAATTGTGGGTATTTAACAGGATAGGATATTAGCCAAGTATGAACATGTGCATGTGTGCTTACAGGATGGGAAGCCACCCCCAAAGAACATGTTGAAGAGGTCCTCTGGCGTTATGTCTGCCTCAAAGCCCCTGTGGAAGTCGAATCCTCCTCCATGGGTGTGGCCGGGGCTAGTAGGCTCCTCCCCCCCAGTCAGGTCATACTGTTTCCTCTTGTCAGCATTGCTCAGCACTGCGTATGCGTTGCCAATCTCTGAAAGTTAAGAAACCCAACAAACACAAGTCACAATGGATTAGAATGGACATTTCAAAACAATTCTTCTCTCCTTAGTGACATATTTTGTGGTCCTTTCATTACAAAGCCAAATGGAACTACAGCTAAATCTTTTGTTACTCTTTGTAAATTAGGCTAGTTAAAGTTGGGTTTAATTAATTGTGGGTATGAGTAGAGCATAGATGGGCTTGTACACATGGGGATGTACATACAGGCTTTAAGCTAACTAAACTACATGTGTTTAGGCTACCTTGATTCTGAAACCCATATGACCTTACATAAACTGCTCTCATAACAGTGTAAGAACAGAACAGGTTGTCCTGGTTTTCGATAGTGGCCAGCTCGCTACTAGAAACAATCTCTCTCAAACCTGATGCTAAACTCATAAAAGATCTTTTGAATTGTGTTTAGGACTCGTTTGTTTGAAAGTGTTCAATACCAAACAGAACATTTATAGGAGAAGAAAACTCAGTAAAGACGAAACCCTAATGCATACCCAAACCACGTATCACCGTTATGTGGTGCTCACCTTTGTGCCTGCTGCTTTTACCTCTTTCTACCCGCTCTCCCTTCTCTCTGATCTGACTGGCCTACTCCTACTTCAATGTCATGAAAGGAAAATGATTTAAAGTAATGAGAAGACAAAAGAAAACATAATACACTTTCAACAATGGCAGATCGTTAGTCTCATTCTGTTGTATGACTGAAGGAAATAAGTGGCAGTTTTCTTGAGTTGGAACTGGAGTGAAATTATTTAACATCCTCTCCTTCTTTATTTGAGCTTCTGAGGTACAACTAACCGTGACAGTGCTCCCTGCTGGCCATGATGTTGTATTGACCAAAACGTCCAACAACATTTTAATTGAACTACATTAACAAACTAGAGACATGACAATTACTTTTGAACGCCTCTGTTGCTCCCGGAGCTTGGTTTTTGTCTGGGTGGAACTTCAGCGCCAATTTCCTGTAGGCCTTTTTAAGTTCCTCGTCGTTGGCCTCTTTGGTTATGCCCAACACTTCATAGTAGTCTTTACATCGCTTTATCCTGTGAAGACACAAATATAGATAGCATTAAAACACATCTGAGATCTGGGAGATATTTGATTAAGCAATAGATATGGTCAAAGAGGCATTTCCAGAACCCTCCACTATTTGAAAGGTTGTTTGAATTGTTCTTGTTTTAACCCACTAGGGGGCTCCCACAATTAGAATGCAAAACATTGGGCACCATCAATAATGTGTTGCATGGAGTTTTTTATGTGGGAGCAAACACATCTAACATTGAGACATAAGTGATTTCATGGCATTTGACACTAGCGCTTTTACATAACAGATTGGATCTAAGAGACCTCTGCGACTTAGGTAGAACTTTACACTGATAGAAACAGGGAGAAACCTGGGTTTGGTACAAGAAATACCCCAACAGAACTTTCTGACAAAAGGGACAAATAAATAACTGAATAATATAAATTAGCAGTTACTGGTAGCCAAAAGCCATCAAGTGGCGTGTTCCCTGGCCAAGCTTTCTTCCACATGCCCATGTGTCGCTCATAATTCTCTAACAAATGTTTGGCATGCTCAGCCATATACTGAAAATGACCAATGAGCTATTTACAGCTTGATTGGGCACTCTCACACTGGCTAGTAACGGTTACTTTTTATCCTCCCTCCATCCTTCGTTCACTCGCTTGGTCTCTGTGGCCTCATGGGCAAGCAGCCAAGTTCCAGTGGTTCCCATAGTGATAGCTGTGTGTGCAGAACACTGCGGAGACTGCAGTGTCCTGGTTGAGCCACCAATTAAAGGCCTGAATAGCCCTCATGAAGAAAACACTGGGCCATAGCCCACCGCAACTTACCACCCTCACAATGACAATGATACTATGAAAGGGGCCAAAATGGAGCAACATCCTGTCATTTTTCTCTCCCCTTTTGCGAAACCTAAAAATAAATATTAGAATACGTATAAAAATCTAACCACTGACCTAAAACATATAAGCTAACTTACATTCAACTTTTTTTTAACCATCTATGACGGCCTCAGTGCATGGCGTGTGTGAGCAGAGAGCACTGGTTTTATGGGCAAATAGGCACAATGCAGCTAATAGGCACAGCATAATTTAGGGTGCTACTGTAGAACATCAAGGGTGGGACAATTAGCTTGACTCAGTAAAGTTACTATAGGCTACAGAAACACTAAGTGTTTTTTTGACTTGAAAAACCCAGACTCGTAAGGGGAGTCATCTTCCACAATTAGCAACAGCAAAGTTCACCCGAGAGACACTTAGGAGATCTGAGACCTACACCCTCACTGGGCCAATAGTGATGCAAGAGTGACACAGCGCGAGGTGAAAAAAGCTCAAACTCTCCGGAATGAGCCGAGAAGGCTTTACACCAACAAGGTCAGGAACTTGGTCTCCACTCTTGCCAGCAGTACAAAACAAGTGGGAGCTTACAATAATGCAACTGTCCACCAAATGAGAGCTTGCATCAAGTCTTTATTAGAATATCCAGGCATAATGTGAATAGTCCGCAGTACTAGACATTCTACCAAGGCTACCACTTGGTCCCCATGCACCTCACTGTTGATTGAGAAAATGGTTGTTACATCCCACAAGGAATTTGAAGCAGGGTTGCAGCTGGGTCAAGCCATAAGGAATGTTGCCTGATCTTGAGGTAAAGCAATGCAATTTTCCAGGGATAAGCCAAGTCACAAAATTTGGTAAATACTAAATAGTACTAATACCCCACTTACAGACTGACTTGAAGAAAGGCTGCATGCCATGTGTAAAGATGTCTCTGGCGTTTAGCGGCCCTCAAAACAGCAGTAACACATTGCAGAGACAAACCATTTTCTTTTTAAAAACAAGCATTGTAGCATCCTTCAGTAAAATACTGAAACCAGTCGCACACAATAACAGTAGGCTAATATCATGAACATCTTTAACTAGATTATTAAAAAGTATGGAATCAAATGTCTGAACCATAAACTCTCCGGACACGTCTCAGGATTTTCACCATAAATTACACAATAATCCAACGATCAATCTAAGCATATCCCACGCTCTTCCCTCACATCAGGGATTCAATGCTCCTTTGCGGTAATGTTCCAGATACTCTGTTTTTACAACAGCACCACTATAAAATAGAATGAAAGAATAACAGGGCTATCATAAAACAACTACTGAGTTGTGCATGTGTGCATTAACCAACACCAACCAATGCTAAGAAGAACACAGAGGTGCTGTAAATTGAATCCCACAAGCAAAATCTAGGACAACATTTCCTGGTACATCCCTTACAGAGTGATAGTGCACAGCAACAAAGCCAGGCCACAACCACAGCCACACACACAAACACACAGAGAGAGAAAGCAAGCTTTTACCATATCGCAGTGTGGTGGGGGCAGTGAAGTGAAACCTGTTGTAGAATGGATAAGATTAGGACAGAAAGCAACTAAGAGGGCGAAAGTGACAGAAGACATGTCGGGCAGTGGTCACCTTTGAACCCCTTCCACCTGGTCTTTGGTGAAGCCCTTGGCAGGCTCGCCTCCTCCAGAGTTCTGGCTCTCTGTCCGGGCACCGGTGCTCTCCGAGCTGTTTGTCGGCCTCCTGCAGTACGCCCCATTACCTGCCGAGCTTCCGTTCTTCGTTAACGCTTCAAAAAGGGCTGGGGGACAAGAGGAGCCACAGAAAGAGCAAAATGAAGCTATAGCTTATTCAAAATCAATGAACTTGCACCCGCTCAAACATCAGAGCGCAAAGGTGACGGGGAGAATTCACACTTCAGCCTAATAGGGAAACCTTAAGAACATAAATATCTAGCACACTGCATAAGGATCTAACATTTAATGTGAGCTGCATTTGTTTTCCCCATATCACTAAAGGTACATAATTAAGGCAGCCTTAACATTCCAATAAAATCCAGATCTAGCACTTGGGAATCCCCTCGAGTTTTTTTTTGGGTGTTTACACAGTCATTTATATGTACAGGTTGTTAAAGTTCCGGAACAAGGCAAGACTAAAGCAGTGATGGATATCAATAGGCGGTCCGGTACTATCTGGTAAATTACTTCAGTATCCAGCTCCTTTCAGACATTTGCAGGCACCCGATTAACTATGCTTGGCTAATGCCTTACAACCATCCCCTCTACTCTAGGTCAATCTTTCAATTAAGGGATTGAGGGTGTTCTGTGGCCTGGCCCGGTTTATCTCCTTGCTTCTTCCCCCTGCTCATCAATAAATCTACTTTCCTTCCAAATCTACGTACAGGTTTGTTAGAGTATAACGGAAATACTAGACGTCGTCAAAACTAAGGACATAGACATAACAATTACGATAGAGAAATGTAAATCATTAATGCATTCAAAATTTTACCTAAACATTTGCTTAGCAAATGAATAATCTTGTCTGCAAAAAGTGTTGTTACATTCGTTAGCGTTTCAATCAGTTTATGTTACCGATTAGCGTCTCATAATCTGTCCCTTCCATTGAAGATTGACAATATTGAAACCAGCGAATGCACACACACGAAGTGCAGCACTCAAGCCCCATGAACCAGTCCAAGTACTACACTAGCAATCCTTTCCATGAAAATAATCAGCGGCACTATTAGCTGGCTAGTGTTACTTGCAAAAGTGACAACTTACATTCCTAAACAAGGACAACACTTACAACCGTTTATTTATTTATTTAGTCTAGACTGAATAATTTAAGTCATTTAAATCTTAAATTATGTTAGCGTTGTTAGTTAGCTGACAGCTAGCTCACGTTACAGAATAACCTTCACATTAACCCTTTTGTATAACATCATTCAGGGTTAGTTTAACTGTCTTAACCAATTGAGCATTCATAAGATGCATACTAGTACAGAGCTTCTGATATTAAGCTTACCTGCTGCCACTGCCAGCAGAATTGCAGCTAGCTAGCTAGTAAGATAGCTAGCTAGCTAGCTAGCCAACGTTAGCCAAACCCAATATTTCGGATGACGTCGCGTTAGCTAAGATAGCGGAAATGGGTAAGATCACAAGCACTAACGTTAGCTACCTAAGCTAGCGTTCACGTTAGCGTTCTGTTTCGAAACAAATCGTAACAAATTACCTTTTGCTTTGTCTGTCGGATAGAGCTTCTCAGCTTTGTTCAAAAATTTTAACGCCTTTTCCTTGTCACCTGCCTCGAGCGCTTTCGAAGCAATATTTATACATTTTTCTGCTTCGTCTCTGTTCCCTTCCATCTTTCTTCCCTTTCCGAACCCGGCTCAGCTGACACCTCCTAGAATGCGCACACTCACACACAAATTATTTACATGCACACATGCACAAAAAAGGTTACAAAAAAGGTGAGCGTTAGCAGTAACACCAGAAACTAGGCCTGTTTCGTGGCACTCATCTGGACGTTTGCAACTTAATCTGATTCAAATAGTTTTTTCACTAAGTTTCACTAAGTAGTATTATAAATTAGGCATATAAAAAACATAAGGACTGAAAATGAAGCAATTGGAAGCGTAAGTTTGTAACATAGTTTAAATGCTGTCAAAAAAGCGCAAGTGGAAACAATAGGCTATCATTATCATTAATAGTAGCCTAATTGTCGGACGGAATTTAATAAAGGGAGGCTTTAGGACTTTCCCGGCCGTAGTTCAGTACGTGGCCCTATCGCCAGCCATATGAACAAGGATGGACGTCTACTAGTATCTGTCGAGTCTAAAGTGCAATGAAACTGGGTTTGTCCATTGCTTCAAATGTCACAATAGCCTACATGCTAAATTCAAATTAAAAAACAAAACAAACGGGAGCAATTTGTTCTTTATTCTTTCGTTTAAAGAACATTGCTGCAACACACTGCACACCTAGTAAATTGGAGAGTTGTGTTTGTTTGTTACGAAGACCAGGGCTATAGCCTACATTATATTGCACTTGTCCTCTTTAGGAGAAGAAAGCATGACTTACTTTTTCCATACAAAATCTAAATATATTTATTTTTTATATTCATATTATACAGAATAGGCTGTAAAGTTATATGCATAGCAGTATTGCAAATGTTTATAATTGGATATACATTTGTACAGATTTAAGTAATTTTACACATTTCTTTGTGAAAAAGCAACAATCCATGCAATTAGCAGTTTATGTATCCCACCTGTGATACAACATTTATACAGTAACAGTACATCTTCCTTTATAATGCTTGTGGAGGTAAAACAAAGAAAGGGACCAGAGATCATAACAACAGCCCCTGAAAAAACAAAGTCAGTTTGGATGCAAAGAAAAATATTAAATATCAGAAGCGTACAACAATGCATCTTAATTTATATTTCCACTAAAGAAGACCAATTGAAGAAAAAGCAAAGGCATGCAAGACATTTTTTATAAGGAAATTTGAACAAAGTGCCATCCATTTTGCTAATGCTTCACGCTGGTGTACGTGGTGGATTGAGTTTGATGGGGAAGGAACCCATAGTGTTTAGTGCTGCATGGATACGGAAATGCAGTCTTGACTCCATGGCGTAGTCCTTGTAGTTGGTCCTAAAGAAAACGAAGAACTGTGAGCCAAACATACAGATATATAATAAACTTTCTAAACTGGGCTCAGGTCAGACTGGGCAAAAAATGGGATTCCTCCCAGAGTATTAAAACACATAGGATACTTGTTGTTTCAAATTCAGCAAAATCACCTAGTGTAGATGACCCACAATGACAAAAGAAAATATAACAAAAGCCATGCAAATAAACGTTAATTATTATTCTTTTACATTCCCCAAAGTGTGTCTAATGCCTGGATGCAATAGATGAATATGGAGGACGCTTACTTGATTTTTTCCATCAGGGTGATGGCCTTTTCATTATCTCCTTGCTCCTTGTACAGAAGGCCAAGTTCATACATGGTAAATGGCACCAGGTAATCATAATGCTTAATGGAATCTTCACTGTATGAAAAGAAGACACACTCTTTAGTATGCTACATATATATTCCATATCTTTTTGTTATTTAAGTTGTATTTACAAGTTCTAGATGTAAATTAGGTTGGATTAGTATCCTGACAAGATGTAATGTGTGGAAGCAGCAGAGTGACTAATGCACCAAGGAAATCCATTGCTCAAAGAATTGAGGGGCAATTGCAGAAAATTAACGTCATAATAAAGCCAATAAAAATAAAATAAAAAAAACTCACCTTGAGATGACATTTGTGAAGCAGATCTCAGCCTGATCAAGATGTCCCCCATGTCTTAGACACAGCCCCTTCAATAGTTGGATCACACACTGGTCATCCTGATGATACTCTGAGGGGTCTAGAAAAAGCAGTTCAACACTCAGAAAAAGGTGAACGCAATGGCCCTTTACATTTATAACGGTGTCACACAGTAGTCGTCATCGGCAGTAGGATTATTAGATTGCAATAAACTTTGAAAGGGAAACCCACTTGGTTCATCCCTTAGCTGCTCTTCAGCCTTTTGTATTGTTGCCAGGATGTTCTCAGTCAAATCTGGCCTCTTGCCAACAATGGTGAATCCATTCCACACATACATCATTTCCTGTTTCGAAGGATAAAAAGTAATCTCAGGTTAAATCATAACATATCCAAGGGTATATAATAGTTGATATGGTGTAAAAAAAAAAAAAAAAAAAGGTACTTTGGTCCTATTTACCAGAGCAGGAATGGGTAGTTTCAGAGGAACAGAAGCACAGTACCGTTGTGCTTTCTTTGATGCAAACTTCTCAGTTGGAATAGACTTCCCGGCCAATCTAAGCCTGAGGCCGTTCACCTGCCTATGCGAGCAGCCCATTAAGATGCATTACCGGCATGAAGAATGGAAACCATTAAACCAGACTGTTAAACACTCCAGATAGGGTTCTCTCACCTGAATAACTCTGTAATATTCTCCCCAGTCGTTTCTACATCCGCTGCAGGAAGCATGCTCAGAATTGCAGCCTTCTGGAAAACGTAGACAGCCTAAGAGTACACACACATAAAGAACATGGATCTTTATCACAAGAACAAAGCCTCTCTAATGCCAACGCATCAGAGATGCAAAACCAGACACCTGAACAGAAGGGATTCCCAACGTTTCTCCTTGCCCCCGTTAAAAACTGCATGGCTTATGAAGTGGCACTCGCAGAAGGGCCAGGCACGTTTACCTGGGACCACTTGCTTTCTTTGCAGAGGACATCAGCATAGCGGTAGGCCTCCTTCCAGTTCTGTTCGAAGGAGAAGGACCACATAAGCTCCCAAGCGCATAGGTGGTGGATCTGACGCCACTCCTGCTGGGCCTCAATGCATGCCTGAAACTTCTCCTGGGCCTGGGGAAACAGTTTTTAAGGGAATTGATCATCTTCATATTGTTTATCATTATTTCTTTCTCTTTTTTTTTGCACAAACGTAGAGCTGGAGTCAGCGTACTCACAAATGTGAAGTTTCCTTTAAGCAATGCAATCCTGGCAGTGTAGAACAGAATAAGTGCCCCCTAAGAAAAATATTACTTAAATAATCAACAAAAATGTGTGGCATCTATATGTGTGGTCATATGTTTAATAACAAATTGTATATTGTGAGTTGGTTTTAAAAATGCTAAATACATGAAGTTGTTATTATTAACAACAAAATTAATAACCATTTCAATTTTATACATTTTACAAAGAGGTGTATAAGGGCCAATCTCAAACTTACATTGGGGAACTTGTCCATATAGGGCTGCAGTAGAGCTTCAGACTCTATAAGGTTGGCTTCACCAGTGCCTTATAAATATGCATAGAATACAAACTTGGGCTTAGTTGTGCGTTGTATGTTGGGACCAAAACATTTCATTCCAAGTACAATTTATAAAATGAACCACCAGAGGGAGACAAAGATAAAAAAAAAAAACTACCGATATGGTGCGTTGTGGGCTGACAATCAGGCCACCTCCTCCTGTTCACCAGGGTAGGGCCTAAGGTTTGCTCAGAAAAAGTCTCCCATCATCAAGAAATAGGATGGCCTTACCGAGTATGACAGTGATATAAAGATGAAACATGAGCAGGGTCAAACAGCTGAGGATGGAGCGCAGGCTGTTGCTAGCTGCCCCTTCCCTTAGCTTGGCTAGACCAACCTCCTAGATGTTCGAGAGATAAGAGTGTGTTTGTATCTTCTGGGAAAACCCTTGTGGTCCTCAGCCAAATTAAACAACAGTTAGACCAAATCAGGGAACACATTTACAAATAAACTATTCTAACTATCTTCACTATTCTGACTATTTTGGTCCTGCAATACATTTGCACCTGCTGTCTCACAGTACCTACCCTATCTCCGTTGAAGCCCAAGAACTCCATTAGCCTGAGGATTTTAGCTGGTAGCAGAGAAAGCATCTGAGAGTGAAAAAAAAACATGCCTAACCCAGGTGACATGACACGCTTCCACAATGGCACAAATACAAAGCACATATCCTAAAGCCTGAGGATACATTTTTTACTCAGTGTATCAACTGGAAATGAAGCCTGTCTGTCATTGTTGATAAAGTGAACAGAAAATAAACGAGTAAACACAAAGAAAACACCACGTAATTTTCTTACCAGGTTAAAGGATCCAATGCCCATATTTACACCTCCACTGAAATGTGGATATGTGCTACTTTTATCGGACTTTTCCTTAGCAACGTCTGCCATGGCTTGACATTCTCTAAGACAAAAATCACAAATTGCAGTTAAAAGTCACTTTAATTGATGATTATCTCTTACTGGAATAAAACATGGGACTGTTCCATTGACTGTTCAGCGATGGCTAAAGGATTGTGACCGGGTTGTCATTACTTGTAGATCTGATAACTGTTGCGGATCTTTATTCCTCCCTTGATGAAGCTGATCAAGCTCTCATCCAGGAAAGTAAGAGCTGATTTCTGCAGGAGTACTTCAGCATAGCATAACTCTGCATGCATCTCCTCTGGTGACGCAATACAAGAATGGTGTAGGAAACATTCCATGAGTACACACTAAAAATAAGTAATATACATCCATCCTTTTAACAATGGTAGTTTGCATTATGTTGTCTACAATCTACATTTTGTAACTTTCAGACACGCAGATAGGAAATATTGCCCAACTCACCCTCTGTCAGGTTGGAAGCAGGTTGTCCGTAGAACATGTTGCTCATGGTTTCAATAATGGTATTCTTTTTTCTAAACCTGTTTCCCCAAAAAATACACAATGCTGTTCTGAAAAACTAAAATGACTAAAGAATAAGTTTTAATGTCAAATAGAAAATAATGAAATACAGCTGTCCTTCATTCAGCAGTGTACGCTATCTAGCGCAGGAGGACAAAGCGAATACATGTATTACCTCTGACATGTTTGCAGGGCCTCTCTCAGTGACGTCATGGCGGCCTCCGTGTCCTTAGGGTCAAAGGTCATCCCTGCCTGCATAACCAGGATGCTACTGTAGCCCATGGCATGGTACATGCTGTGATTAGTCCTATAGATGGAGACACAACATCATTAAACTTTATGCTACAGTTTAAGCAGTAACATTTATGCAACATACCACCACCAGGGCACAAACGTCCAACAGGGAAGTCGCCATCAACCACTCTGATCACAGAGGACACCTGGCCAGACTCAGACCCTAACAGAAAGTGCATGGGTCGGTCAACAGTGCATGCCACTTGCCAGGGTTTAAGGAGAGCCAAGGCATCAGAAAATCTGTTGTTGAGAAAAAGGTCCAGCGCATGGGAGCTCTCCTTTATTGCCGCGGGTAAATCCGTCTGAGACGTCCTAGAGGGAAACGATCAGGGAGTCAGTCAATCATGAGACAATCATATTGTTAGCTCTTGTTCAGTAGGTTTTGTAATTCACTCCCAAGAAAAAACTAAATGTGGTAGAAACGCAACAATTTTATTTACCTGTTTTGGTCAAATTAAGCATGCATCGAGTTGATTGCTAATTATGGTAGGTATCTGTACATTAATGATATATTGCCAATCCTTATATACAAGGAATTTACCAATATTCCATAATTCTGTACTGGTTTTTCTCTTGTTTTTGTAATAGCAATATTTCCAAACATGTCTATCTTTTTTTTATTGATTTAAAGAAAACACACCTCAGTTGATGTTTTTCTGTTATAGAATATTTTTTGGACAAATACTGGCCTTTGCTAGTTTGTGTGAAATGTAGATACCTATGTCAGTTTGAACACAGGCTTTTAAAGCTGTCAAAGACATCTGAAAGAGAGTTAAAGTGATTTAGTTGCCTAAAGGTTCAGGGTTAAATAAAAATTGAGAAGCTTGTGACAAGGGCTTCAAGGGAGAAGGTGACTGACCGCACTTGTTTATGAGAAGTTGTTATAGGTCCTCTTTACAACAGACAGGCCGCTCTAAAATACATACATTGAATTATTGTGCAGGTTTTTAGCACAATTGCAACCCATCCTGGCTAATGATTGGGGGAGAACAGCCACATGTTGTTCAAAAGCAGAACTCCTGAGATGGTCCATCTGATAAACATATGCAGAAATGTAGGCCTTCAGGAACAGCCTAAATGTGTAGGCTAATTTCACGTCTGTCTGACAAAAATAAAGGACATTCAAAAGGTAAATGTCCCTATTAAGCCCATGCACCATGTAAGCCCACTTGCAACTTTTGAGTCAAATAATGGCTGATCCCAGAAGATGCTGCAAAATAACTTTTTGTACCCTCAGAAGAAAACATTTGCATGTTTATATTTCTGTTTTTGGTATTAATTTGTTATCAAATTTAAAGAGATTGGTGTTTTGAATAAAACATATGTTAGAATATTACTTGAATTAGAAATATTGTTTCATTTTATCTCCAAATGTGAGTTTTAGCAGGCTGGTAAACTGGTAAACTGACCACATGCTGCATCAATACAGTAGCTGCATCATATGGTTTGTTGCAATGCCATAAAGCATGATAAGCATGTATAGTTTACATTTTTGTATGCAGTTTAGCCTTTTATACTGTAAAATGGACAATCAATGTGTATGTTTTTCTGTATAATTTTTTTTTCAACATTTGTCCCTGGTGGGATTAAATGGGGCACTAGCAAACAAATCACATAGTCTGGTGTGGATGTAAATGACTGTAGTTAACTGCTTTTCTGCATAATCGATTTGTAATTTTCATGGTGTGTCAGTGCACCATACATAGATTTTTTCCATAATGTTTTTTATGTCCTTTGCGTAGAACAAAAATATTCTAAATGTGTAGGCTTTTACCCATACATTCACTGATGCCCCCTTTAAGTCCACGTAGCCCACTTAACTGTGTTTCAATGGGGACTTCCTCCCTTTTAACCTTAGAACCATTTTCCTCCTTGATTTTGATCTTACCTGGTGAATCAGCTCCATAATTCTGATTTTAAAATATCAGTGATATTGCATAGGTCAATTCATTCTGGATAGGCCTATATTCTATCCTAATATTAACAGAAATGTTTTAGTCTTTATTTTTCAGATGGGAGGGAACTACAGTCCATGCCCAAGCATGACAGAATCAGAAGGGACCCGGCCCATTCTAAATGTGCAATCATGAAGTATTGAAAAGATACACTTGTACAAAAACAAGATGAAAGCCATCAAAGACTTGGGCAAAAATATAAACTTAAAGCCTAATAAATTGTGATTGACATTTGAAAACCAAATTAAGTTTTTGCTTGATTGTAAATCCTGAAATTAACTAATTTACTATCCTTAGAATATGACTATTGAACCTGCAAACTGTTTTTCTTCAGTCAGTCGTCTTTAGAAATCTTGATGAAAACTTCTGTACTTTCAATCATCTGGCTGGACCAGAAATATTGGCCAATTTCAAATGAAAACAGCTAAAAGTAGGATAGTTATCCTCAACCAAATGACAACACTCATTGGGAAAATAAATTATTTGAATGTGTGTACCAAAATGATGACAATGTTCTATAGAACTTTTATTGAGTCGGTGCTGTGCTATCGTGGCGTGGTTCGGGAATCTTAGTCTGGCCAAAACAGGCTTGGTCGGCTTGTCAGAGTGGCCAGTAAAGTTGTTGGGGTGAACCAAATGCAGCTCTCTGACATTTACGATCGTCAGGTCGTAAGGATGGCGCTTGCTATTGTGGACTGTCCTGATCACCCCTTGCAGAGGGACTTTGTGCTTCTACCTTTTGGTAAAAGATCTAGAGTACCAATTCAAAGGTCTAATACCTTCAATGTCTCATTTGTTTCTGCTGCTATTAGAGGCCATAATTTGTATACATTGTTTTTTTATCCTGGTCTTAACATTTAGTGATCTTGTATCGTACTGTATTGTCTCTGTGTTGCTGCCGTGGAGGTTGTCTTTTGTCTTTTATGTTATATTACTATGGATTGGATGTGTTTTGAAAATATCTCTGCAACCTAATTTCCCCTATAGTGGGATTATAAAATGTACTTGACATGTTACTTAAGTTACTTAAGTTCAGTTACTTAAGAGTAATTTCCACTATAATTTTGATTTTGTTTGTAAATTGTTTTTAGCTACACTTCAAACAAGACATGTTGAAAAGATTACAGATTTGAATAGGACAAGTTTGTCTTGTTATGATTTATATACAGTATATATATATATATATATATATATCTCATCATCATCATTATCTTCATCCGTTTTGTCCGGGGTCGGGTCGCGGAGGTAGCAGTTCCAGCAGGGCATCCCAAACTTCCCTTTCCCGGGCCACATTAACTAGCTCTGACTGGGGGATTCCAAGGCGTTCCCAGGCCAGTGTGGAGATATAATCCCTACGCCTGGTCCTAAGTCTGCCCCGCGGCCTCCGCCTAGCTGGACTTGCCTGGAACACCTCCCTAGGGAGGCGACCAGGTGGCATCCTTACTAGATGCCCGAACCACCTCAACTGGCTCCGTTCTCCGCAAAGAAGCAGCGGCTCTACTCCGAGTCCCTCACAAATGGCTGAGCTTCTCACCCTATCTCTAAGGGAGAGCCCAGCCACCCTACGGAGAAAACCCATTTCGGCCGCTTGTATCCGCGATCTCGTTCTTTCGGTCATGACCCAAAGCTCATGACCATAGATGAGGGTGGGAACGTAGATCGACCGGTAAATCGAGAGCTTCGCTTTTTGGCTCAGCTCTCTCTTCACCACAACGGTGCGATAAAGCGACTGCAACACCGCACCTGCTGCTCCAATTCTCCGGCCCATCTCTCGTTCCATTTTACCCTCACTCGAGAACAAGACCCCAAGATACTTGAACTCCTTCACTTGGGGTAAATACTCATTCCCTACTTGGAGTAGACAATCCATCGGTTTCCTGCTGAGAACCATGGCCTCAGATTTGGAGGTGCTGATCCTCTCTCCCATATATCTATATATATATATATATATATATATATATATATATATATATATATATATATTCATTTATCAATAAATCATTCAGTGGGCTTATTTGGAACACCCATGGCCTTAATGGGCTGGGCACCCGTTAAGCCCACACCAGACTTTTAACATACAATAACAAATTAAACAATAAAATCTGAGAAATTTGAAATTGGTATAAATTAATTATTGACACTTTAAATGAGAGATTAGTCTTTAATTTGGACTAAAATGGTTTCACTTAAATTGGGGCAGTATATATTAAAAACCTCTGAAAAGCTGATTTGGTGGGCCGTTTACCCTTTACAAAATTAACCTGCTGGAACAGGTCCAAAACCTTTGTGTAGATTACTCACATTGGTTCATTGATAATCTGATCACTGTGGTCCATCTGAAAATAGAAATGTTGTTGATCATGCAGCATACTTGAAAAAGAACGTTCATTGTTTCTAAAACTGCAGGTGAAGGGTGGGATACCAGTCATGATATTCAAAGATCCTTAGCTAATCAAATGGTTAGGTAGAAATATCTGGCTTTGCATATGACTACTTGTCTATAATTTTATTGTGGATTTATTGAATTGGTTTTAACACATTTGTGTAATAACAGATAACCCTTTCCATACAAACTACTTATACTAACCAATTTACATGCCAAATGGAAGTTTAAAAATCTATTAAATATAATTTTACACAATCTTAATTATAGGACAACATTTTACATAATATTTTCAAACACGATAAGCCTATAATAAAGATTTCAACCAAAGTAATTGAGAAACAAAGCTCAATTTTTCAAAACAATGTAAGGGTGAGTACTATGACTTATGATATTTTATGCTTTTACAGAATATTATGCTGTTTTAACAGACAAAATACCCGTCTCTTGCTTTTAGAATGAAATTTGTTTGTCAATCACTCATCCTGAAACATTATTCTCCTGAATTAACTTCATTACAGGTTTCATGAACAACAACAATATATTTCCTTGTTCACAATAACAGTAAAGAAATGTAGAATGTTTTGTGAAAATCAACTTAATATCAACAGAGCAAAGATTTAAGCTTACCTTGTTAATGCTCACAGTTTGGAGTTTGGACTCAGTTAATGCTCACAGTTTGGAGTTTGGACTGTTTACACATAGGAAAATATTTACAGTGAATAATAAAATTAAAAACTAATAAAAAATGTTTTATCTGTACCTAAAAAGCATTAGTCAGTACATTTGTATAGGCACATTTTTTTCTTTGTTAACCGGGCTAACGTTATTTCCATTAAATTTGTCCAAAATCGGTTAATGAAGAGACACCTGGTCCTCTCTTGAGATGAAATGGACTGGAGCTCTTGGCCCTTGATTAAGAACTGATTACAGTGGAACTAAGCTGTTGGTGTAGCGGTGCAGGTCTGAGGGGGCGGGATTTGGGACGGGGCTTAGTGGAGATCAGTTTCATTTTCTAAATAGAATTAACGATTGATAGCGTAGTTGTTACCACAGGCCTACAGACAATTTGTTGCTAACTCACACTAATGTTAAGCCACATAAACTTGTCCTCCGCTGCTATTGAAAATTCGCATTGCGTGGTGCCGCTTTGACATTGCAAATTTGCAAAAGATATGTGAATTTCGCGCGAGTTCCGCCTTTGCGGTCTTCCCGTCATCCTTCATTCTCCTACCCACCGTAATAAAACTCAATTTCCCATGCACCTTTGCAGTCAAAAATGGCGACATCCTGCAACTTCAACCCAAACGACAACATCCCAGATCATGAATGTAAAGATGTTAATAGCACACCATTCCACATTGAGTCATTTAGAAACTTATGGCTGAAAACACTGAACCCATCGAACTACTCGTATCAGGAAGAGGACGAATTATCGTTTGACACTGAATTTGAAAACCAGATGGGAATCACTCCTGAGACAATGAGTGAACTAAAAACCCTTTGCAGGTAGGCCTGCAAATGAAATCGTTAAACTTAGACTTGAAAGCTCAAAGAGTCACCATCCATGCATAGGCAATTGAACCAATATGCTTTTTGTTAGATTCATATAGGCTTTTGAGTGTGTGTGTGTGTGTGATAATGCAAATATAAACAATATTAAAGATGTTTTGTTACTTTGTTTCCCTTAAGTCTTGATTCACTTCGCTGCCACTCGGTGGATAAGCCGCCAGACACGGACGTCGTGCCATCGAACCCTACTTTGAGAACGCTTATGTGAGCGAACCTTTTTGAATTTTTTTTTTTTACAATCTTTACATGCTTCCAAAACCTAGAGGTAACCGATCATTGTAATGCTGTGGGGAAATTTACTCCAAGGGACTATAGTATCGCAAAGATGTGCGTACGTCAAACTTCATTGATGTAAAACCAGACTCATGGTGGGTAAACAGGCATACACCAACATAGTAATGTATTATTACAATGAAATGTTGTGGTTTTGTATTCCCAGACAGAGGAAAAAAAGACAAGATTACAAAGACTCTCTTAAAATCAATAAACTTGGCAGACATGACCTCTACGCAGATGAACTGGTAGGTTTGCTTATACATTTGGGGCGATTTTACTGCCGGCTATGTTTGGCAATATGAAACACTAATGGTTGGGTCTGTTACTGCTTCAAAGCTTGATTCAGCTTTGATGTCCTGTTTGGTGACCCTTTCACCATGTCTTTGTTGTCTGATTGTAGGAGAGGTTGGCGGCTGGTAGGAAACCAGAGAGTGCACTAGATCTTGTACCTGAAGGGGAGTTAATTCTGAGCGTCAATGTCTACTATCCAGCTGTTTTTGAGAGAGTGAGTGTTTTTCCACAACCTTGACAACTAGTAGCATGATTAAACCTGAATTGGACTGTAAATTGTAATTTCCGTAAAAGTACATTCTGTGGGGGATTTGGGAGAGACTATAAATATTTTAATGTTGTTTTGTTTGGTTGGTATCTCTACTCCTCCCATTTCCCGTCCCCCAGTCTAGACGCGAGAGGCCCCATATTACACTGAATATGTTGGGCTCCCATTGCCTGTCAGACCTGAGGGATGCCATCTGCTGTGTCAGCGACCTGCAAGTGTGTGGAGAGTTCAGCAACATGCCAAACATGGCCCCAGATTTTATCAGTAAGGTATGAAGCCAGGCAACAGTCTGTTTAACCACCCATTTGAAACTGCTTAGATTGGTTTGCTCTGCCTATTTCGGCAACGCTGTAACACCTCTCTGTGGGAGTCCGAGAACAAGGCCTTTTGTAAAGCACACTCCTTTATTCAAATGTGATTAGCTAGTCCAAAGCCAGTGTAGGCCATTCTGAATATAGGGGTGGCCACACCATTTTTACTCCCTTCCTGTTAAAGGAATAGTTGCATTGACTAATGGAAAAGGCCAGTGGGTCCTTATTGACAAGTTGTGTTTAGGAAAAGCCAGCCTGATCAGTTGGGAGCATTTGAATATAGTTAACAGGTTTGCTCCTAGAGCTTGTATTTTGTTGTGAATCATTATGAATAATAATAGCTGCCTATGTGTGTATTAAATGAATTGATGTTTGCAGGGTTAGAATTGCCTACCCCAATAAAAAATGCCCTCTGCTCCAAAGGCAATTGGTTTAGTTGTGTTTTCAAGCCACAGTTACAGGTTTTGACCTAATGGATCGTTCATGAGCTTCTGACTTTATGCTCAGCGTTCTTCTTGCCAAAACATAGCTTGCCACAACTGGTCATGCTCTGCGTTCACAAGCCTTTTTGAGGACAGGCATTTAACAAACATGACCCAAACTTACTCTGTTGCAGGATCACTACAAGTCAGCCTTTTTCTACTTTGAGGGCATCTTCTACAATGACACGCGATTCCCCGAGTGTCAGGACATTAGCACGTAAGTTCAGATTCATAATTAAATCCTTGAAGGCCATTTGTTGTGAAGTCCTGATCTGCAGACGTCTCTGGGTGGATGCGACCTTGGCTGTTATTTGATGAGCACACCATGCAGAAAAATGCTGGTCTAGGCCCATTAGCAAAACCTTCGGGCGATGCCAATAGAATCGACAGACGTGTTCTCCTTGAATCATTGACCCAGATCTGGAATCCATTAAATGTCAAGTTATCCTGCCGTACACTCATGCATTACCACATTCAGTACCATATCAAAATGGAGATTATGAATGCTCATTATGTGCGCCTAACTTCTGTCTCACACGCAAGGCTTCTCCAGCCTTACAATATAGAAAAATCTACTTGTTTATCCAACATGTCAAGTTAGTTCCATCTGCAATTAATTGCTTTATTGATTGATGCTTCAAATAAATGACATGAATTTAAGGTTTAAAAAAATATTTTAAATACTACCGGTACCAACAGCTGTACACTGTATTTGTCTATTGTCCAGGATCATCGTAGATTGGGCCAAGAGCCGTGATCTCCCCACTTACAAGCAGGCCAAGATGGAGGACACCAGGTTTGTTGACCTGAAGGTGAAGTTGGGCTACCCGTACCTTTACTGTCACCAAGGAGACTGTGAACACCTGGTCATCATCACAGACATAAGGTCAGTCAAAATACAAGTGTTTTGAGTTACATGCCTTATTATTTATGTTTCCCTATACAGAACCACATGGTGAATGATCTGTTATGGTCTATTTTACACAATGAGGGTATGTCATTTCTAGTCACACCTAAAAGGGGTCATAATCCAAGATTGTAAAACAGCCAAATTTATGAAACTGTGATTGTTAAAACAGAGTTCTTCAACTCACGCTGGATCAGCCGTTTCCCTTGCATGGTGACTGGCTAGAATAGTGAGCAAGAGACTTTTAAATTGTGTGTAGACGTCTAAATATCCTGCTGACATACCCTTTTCTTGGGATGTCCACAAGCAGTACCCATGCATAAAGGCTGCCTTTTAAATACGTGTTTGTGGACAACGTTCTTAATGTCTACATTCAAAAGACACCTCCTGACCTACTTTTTTGTTTTCCTTTTGTCATTTCATTGCTGAGTAGACTAAGCCATAAGGACGACTGCCTTGACAGGAGACTCTACCCATTGCTCACCCATAAGCACCGAGTTGTGACCCAGAAGTGTGCAGTGTGCCACCTATACATTGGCAGGTGCGTAGCACTCAGCTATTTGGGTTTGTTGACCTGCTGAATTTCCCACCGGGATACTTTGAGTTTCCAACACAAGCCAGCCATTGGTGTCTTTTGGCCCACACCAGCATCACTCTTCCTGTCGTGTCCTCAACTGATTACTGAGCTTGACTCTGTATGTGCCTCGATGTCACTGAGATGTGTAGACTAATAACGCAAGGCTGAAGATAGAAATGAACACTTGTTTCCATTTTTTCTCTCTAGGTGGGTTACCATGAATGACCAATTGGCCCCAAAAGACCCCTGCCTCTTCTGTGACACGTGCTTCCGGATGCTGCACTATGACAGTGCGGGCAACAAACTAGGAGACTTTTTAGCTTACCCATATGTTGACCCTGGTGCTTTCAACTAACCAGGTGCATTCACATCATTTCAGTTTGAGGGAAATGTTAACTGGGGCACTTTGTTTTATGTACAGGTTGGGACCAGTGAGAAAGGTTACACTGCTGTGCAGTAAAGGTGTGAAAGAATTGTTTTTGGATTTGTTTAAAAGGTATACATACAAGTAGTCGTTTCATACAGATGTTCTTGAAATAAAACGTTTAGTTCATTCATAATCAGTGTGAATTAATTGAATTTGTAAAGGAAACCTTGATAAGTTACGTTTAGTGAGGTAGTTCAATATACAGTGCATCCGGAAAGGATTCATACCCTTTCACTTTTTCCACATTTTATTATGTTACAGCCTAATTCCAAAATGGATTAAATAATAAAAAAAAAAATCCTCAACATTCTACACGCAATACCACATAATGACAAAGTGAAAAAAGTTTAGAATTTTTTGCAAATATTAAAAATAAAAAAAATAAATATCACATGTACATAAGTATTCACACCCTTTACTCAATACATTGTTGAAGCACCTTTGGCAGCAATTACAGCCTCAGGTCTTCTTGAGTATGATGCTACAAGCTTGCCACACCTATTTTGGGGCAGTTTCCCCAATTCTTCTTTGCAGATCGTTTCAAGCTGGATGGGGAGCGTCGGAGCACAGCCATTTTCAGATCTCTCCAAAGATGTTCAATCGGGTTCAAGTCTGGGCTCTGGCTGGGCCACTCAGGGACATTCACAGACTTGTCCCAAAGCCACTCCTTTGTTATCTTGGCTGTGTGCTTAGGGTCATTGTCCTGTTGGAA
The DNA here is from genome assembly GCA_026901105.3 of Galaxias olidus. Classification (NCBI taxonomy): domain Eukaryota; kingdom Metazoa; phylum Chordata; class Actinopteri; order Galaxiiformes; family Galaxiidae; genus Galaxias; species Galaxias olidus. The sequence goes on from JAPMUY010009970.1 coordinate 25,548, forward strand.
GGTCAACCTTCGCCCCAGTCTGAGGTCCAGAACGCTCTGGAGCAGGTTTTCATCAAGGATCTCTCTGTACATTGCTCTATTCATCTTTCCCTTGATCCTGACTAGTCTCCCAGTTCCTGCTGCTGAAAATCACCCCCACAGCATGATGCTGCCACCACCATGCTTCACTGTAGGGATGGTATTGGCCACGTGATGAGCAGTGCCTGGTTTCCTCCAGACATGACGCTTGGCATTCAGGCCAAAGAGTTCAATTTTGGTCTCATCAGACCAGAGAATTTTGTTTCTCATGGTCAGAGTCCTTTAGGTGCCTTTTGGCAAACTCCATGTGGGCTGTCATGTGCCTTTTACTGAGGAGTGGCTTCCGTCTGGTCCCTCTACCATAAAGGCCTGATTGGTGGAGTGCAGCAGAGATGGTTGCCCTTCTGGAAGGTTCTCCCACCTCCCTGACCAAGGCCCTTCTACCCCGATTGATCAGTTTGGCCTGGCGGCCAGCTCTAGGAAGAGTCCTTGTGGTTCCAAACGTCTTCCATTTGCGAATGATGGAGACCACTGTGCTCGTTTGGACCTTCAATGCTGGAGACATTTTTTTGTACCCTTCCCCAGGTCTGTGCCTCGATACAATCTTGTCTCGGAGGCCTACAGACAATTCCTTGGACTTCATAACTTGGTCTGTGCTCTGACATGCACTGTCAACTGTAGGACCTTATATAAACAGGTGTGTGCCTTTCCAAATCATGTCCAATCAATTTAATTTACCACAGGTGGACTCCAATCAAGTTGTAGAAACATCTCATGGATGATCAGTGGAAACGGGATGCCCCTGAGCTAAATTTTGAGTGTCACAGCAAAGGGTGTGAATACTTATGTACATGTGATATTAGTTTTTTATTTTTAATACATTTGCAAAAAATGTAAAAAAAATGTTTTCACTTGGTCATTATGCGGTATTGTATGTAGAATGTTGAGAATTGTTTTTTATTTAATCCATTTTGGAATTAGGCTGTAACATAATAAAATGTGGAAAAAGTGAAGGGGTATGAATACTTTCCGGATGCACTGTAAATGTATGAAAGGTAGACAAACAGTATAGTGAAATGTTACTTGCGCCTTTTAAGTTTCAGAAAACCTACCTCACTGCATTAGGGTCTTCAAAAGTTTCATTATGTAATACGCTATACTTTTTTGTGAATTTTAAATGGAATATTCATATAAATGTACTTCAATATTTTCTCAGTATCACTATAAATAAAATAATCTACTTAGAACAATTTATTTATTAAGTCAGAAACAGTTTCAGACAGGCAAAACATACTATATTTACATCCATTTTAGCCAAAAAAATTTAAAAACGGAAAGTTTCTATGGGTAAATAAAGCACTTTTTTAAAAACTAAATAAACTTTGGCAAAAAAAGTTGTATTTCCTTTCTGTGCAGATATAACTGACAGTCATCCTAATCCTTCGCGTTTAGTACCGGCCAATGTTGGCTGTTCTAACAGTCTAAAATAACAACATATACACTTACAGATTAGTTCCAACCCAAGAATGTTAACTTCGATCTGTTAATCTGTTTGTAACAATGGTGACAATCTGCACTAGCCCAATGTTTTTTAGCAATTCTTGTGGAATGAAATGGCAATTCATTTGTAACATTGAAAGTACAATTTTGTAAGCTTTTTAGGTTACATGAACATTAAACATGACCGTTCAAACTGTTTTGAAGAACGTGAACATCACTTTGAAAAGTATTTCTCTTAATGGTTTTGTTACGTAATTAGACTCCACTAGCCTTCAAATTAACACTGTCAAGGCCTCTGGCTTTGTTTACTAAACAAGGGACAGGGTATGTATTGAATGAGACGGGACCTCTAAAGACTTGAACCTGTCTTTTTAAACTATTATTTATATATAATAGAACATAAATACTTGATTAGTGCAGCTTTAAATCTCAATGATTATAAACTTTACGAACATCTTAATAGGGAAGGTTATTATTTGGAGCTACCCTAATCACAATTTTAAAATGCTCTAAATGGAAATACGACAGCTAAAATAGAAGTAGCCATGGGTCTTTGAGAGACCTCACCTTTTGATAACTTTGATGTGCAAACAGGGAGGAAACAAAGACGAGATCATCGACTGTCATTGGGCTCCGACGGAAAACATCTATGAGGGAGGTCTTAGAGGTGCCCGTTTGAAAATGTTCTCCAGGGCACAGCAGCAGCCTGTATCCAGGTACACAGGGTTGACTCAAGTTGACTTTTCCTGAGATTTTGTATCGCTGAAAAACAAAAGTGCACTAAAAGTACTTTAGGTAGCATTCTACAATAAGTATTGGCAGTTGCTTGTGTTCTGATAATAAAAAGTAAAAAAATTATAAATAATAATAAAGGAAAAATAAACTGCATTCGGAGCATTTTCGTGGACCATTGCTTCAGGAAAACTGGTTTAGATTACTACAAAGTAAGAAGTAAACCCGCTTTTGTTCATAGTTCAGTCTTTGGTGTTTTTAACTAATGGTCTTTAAGCTCATAACTAATACTAACTGGAAGATATGATAAGGTTTGCTTTGGTCAAAGACAATCAAAGTTTGCTTAAATGTGTTTGTACATGAGAAACCAAAGTGAGGGATTGTGTCTGTCTCACCTGCTTTGATCTAATACAGTGGCATGCTCAGAAGACTTGTCTCGGTCCTGCTCATCCCTTTTGTCATCCGGGCTCGAGTCTCCATTGGATATTTTGTTATCTACGTGAAAATTCCGAGATATAAACACACATGCTTGTGCAGGTACACACACACCAACTAGTTAAATCCTGGCCGAGCAGTAATAAAACACATTTGGTTCTGCTGCCCATTTCCCTAGGTAACCGCCACAGACTGTTCCTGAAGGATGTTTAGCAGGGGCATGTGATGGCACATGCCTATCCCCAGACGTAACAGACATTTAACAGAAATTACTGAGATTTTCCGTCTACTCAAAGTGCTCCTCTCCACAATGGGACGCTTCAACAGAGTGCCTTCTCAACAAGAACGTACACGGCCGCAGTCGCTAGATCACATTGCAAACCGACGACATGCTTTTTTTTTTCTTAGCATGCAAGAAAGGGTCTGCTGTGAGGGAGCTCACACATTCTAGACCAACCAACCGCCAGACCTCGGTCGTTGCGTGACTAAGAGGGCGGCACTACTTCCCGTAAGAGTAGTTTACCTTTTATGCACTCAAAACAAAAGAGCTATTGACTGTTTGTGAAGGAAAGGTGGCCTGATACCAGTGGAGTGGAGCTCCCGGGCCTGCTCGGCCCTCTTCAGGGCTCCCTTCTTGGCCTCCTCGTGCTGCTTCTGTTCGGCCAGCGACTTGTTGAGCACCTGGCTCAGCACCGAGTCGCCTTCCCCCACCAGGAACATGCTCTTAAACTTGTTGTACAGCATGGTGGCTTTGTCCATGATATCCTGGCTGGCCTTGAACTTCCGAATCTGACACACATAAACGCATTAGGCGCCAGACATCACAGGGCGCAAAAAAAAAAAGGTCACACATATAAAAGACAAAATCACATTTGAAATGATTTGGGACTAAATATTTTGGTTTGTCGTTTTGAGTGTACCTTTTTGAGCGTGGCGATGAGCTCACTGTGTTTCTGCAGGTGCTGCGTGGTCACCTGCAGTGCCCCGAGTTCGTCCAGTGCTACCAGACACTTCTTCACGTCCTAGGTAGGAGCGAGAGCACACATTCATCTCAAGGACATTACAAGTACAACTACACTGACCATTTTACCACATCTATACCCTATACATGGCTGAGTATGTCCGTAATGTTATTGTACGTATGTACATACATACATAAATAAATGTGATTTCTATACAGAGTATGTCTTTATTGCATGGGCCTACCAGAAGAGTGTCTTGGTGTATCATGCACCAGTTTTGGTTTGATCACATCAAATATTGTGGGTTATGCAAATTGTTTGTGCAATTTTTGAACACAGATATAGCTACTCTAGTTTGGCGAGGACATACTAGTTTGTTGTCAAATCCAACTAGGTTTCCACTCATGCCATTTTCTCGACATGGTTGAGGTGGGAGCAGCATTGAATATTGTTATATGTTGTTGTTATATCATAAAAAATATGATTTACTATTTCTAACAATAAAGAAAAACATATGCAAGCCTAAATAGAAACCACTTGGGAGTTTGCAAAAAAATAAAAATAAACTTTAGTATGGTATCGAGTCCGGAATTGACAAATTGACAAGGCTGATCATGTGAGAAAGCTGTAAATGCCAAATGATCAAGCCCTCCCCAGTTCAGCTTCACGATGCTCAAAGGCTTCCAGGAGGCTAAAGCCTTTTAAACTCCTCAAAGGACACTTTTTATTTGTACCCTCCCTACAATATCAGGTGACTTGCCCTCAGGTGTCATATGGCAAGAACATACAGGGTTGTCTATCTTCAACGAAATTCGGATTTCGCCATGAAGCCTCTGTAGTCTTGATTCTGTCGATAGCTCTGTGCAATGGAAGAAAAACAAAGGGCAACACTGTTAAACGTCCTGATCCTGATTTACAAGGGAGCATTAACCTGTGCATAAGGCCTTAGGGGCCTCCCAGTGGATTTAAAAGACTGAGACAACTCACTCACCTTTCTTCTTCTCCCCTTTCCTCTCGTCTCCTTTCTTTCCATCGTCTTTGTTTTGTCTGTAAGGACATTCGCTCATAAATAAAAAGCACACTACAGTAGATACATTTCAAACAGTATGAAGACCTGAAACATATTACACTATGCCACATGCTTTCGTCTCGTAAGTATGGTCTCTTAAGACTTCCAACCTTCTTACATAGCAAGAAGGAAAGGCTAGGAAAATGTTGTGTCCCACTCCGGTACAGACAAGGTTTTCTTCAGAAATAGTTTTACTGTTTGGGCTTACCTTTTAGTTGGAAATATTCAACAACTCCACGACATAGAAACCACCAATAAAATACAAACACTCCACAGTGAACTCCACTGACAGGACCTTCTATAATCATGCTATTTCAACGCCGCCACATTACTTATATTGGTATCCACCATTCTGTAGTTAAACAGCAGGAGGCAGTGCCCGCTCTAAAGGGTGATCGATTCAAGATCTCCAAAGAGACTACAGATACATGCCAACAACACCTACGTAAATACTGAACTACAGTAGAAGAATGTCACTCAAAACAAAGCAATGCATGACTGCAAACATTTCAGAAGTTCGATGATACAAATTTCCCCTACAGTAACAATCACAAAACCTTTTTTGAAATAAATATTCATACACTGCTTGACAAAGTGCTGAAGGCGGTGTGAAATGGGAGATAGATTCAGCGCAGGGCCACAAGCATCATGGAACCTGCTTGGCAGTCACAGTCTGCGCTTCAATGCTTAGCGGAGCTATTTTGAAAATAGTGTGGCCTGAATGTGTGGTGGTATGTTTACCATGCTAAATCACCAGAGACAACTAAGTGACTTGATTTACCCCACCCCCCTCCTAATGACAGCTAAGTGAGTCTCAGTGTGTCAAACAGACTATCGGTATGTGTACTGTATGTAGAGTGTGTGTGTGTGTGTGTGTGTGTGTGCGCGCTTACTCTCTGGAATCCTCTGCTTTACGCCGCCTGTCCTCTCGCTCAGCGTCTGTTGAGTGCTGGTGACGCTTCTGGTCCTTGGCTTTCTGTTCTTTCCAAAGGAAACGGGGTCAGGGGTCAGGGCTAAGTGTGACTCATCATCATCCATCATGACTGAACAACCTTACAACCAGTTAGTTAACCCTGCTTAAAGATGACCATTATTTACTTTGAGAATCTTGTGTAGCCTTGGGAGAACTGTTTCTGTTCACAGATAGTAGTAACATACTGGAAAACTGTAAGTTAAAAATTAAAGTAAGGCTACGGTGCCCTGTCCAGAAAGTTCATTGTCTAAAGATACAGGTGAGCACCTCTCTCTCTTGCCAGTGAGAGGTAGATTAAACGCCTGTTATCCCTCCATACCGTTGACAGGGGTAAAAACATAAGGCTTGTTTTAAAGGTTTATTTTTACTATGAGGACCAAAATCGGATGGTTCAAGCTTCTGACAGCCATTGAGTCTGCTACAGAGTCAGACAGCTCTGTTGGTCCAAGTACAGCTAACAGGTTGATTGACTTTGACAATGCCCATGACATACACTTAATAGCCATCGTAATAACTATCATAAATGAATAGCAAAGGCATGCATACCATGCTACATTGTCTGCTGATACGATAACCGTGTCTGGCTGAAAAAAACACTGAAGATTAATGGAGAAGTGCATTCTATGAAAATGATGGATCAAGTAAGTGAATTTTAGGAAATTTTAATAAATAATGAATTAGTATGGCATGAATATATGTTGTGGAATTTATTTAAATTACAGTTGTGTTCGGGGAAATCTGTCTTGACTAGCGATGTGACTAGAGACAGGGCATCAAAAGCTTCATCTAGTTGCTTAACACCTTTACAACAAACCCATACAAATATAATAAAACAATGATACTACTAATAATATAAAATAGAGTTCAACAGGAGGTCCCATCTAAAAGCCACTTGCCTCTTCCTCCTCCGAGTCAGACATGCTGGTCTGCCTCTTCCTCTTGGCCTCAGGCTCCTTCCCTTCTCCATCTTTCCCTCTGCCCTCCTCCTTCTTCCTCCTCTTTTCCTCTTCTCTCTTGGACTTGTCTTCCACGGCCCTCTTTCTTTTTCTGTCCGACTCGGCCGGCTCGCTGAATGGGATCATGACGGCAGAACACCATATTGTCCATGAACATTTCGGAGACAATCAGGCTGTTATTCACCCAGTAAATACTCTAAGTAGTGTATAAAATGCAGTTCTAATCTTTATCACAAGGTTAGCCTTTTGTATCTTATGTAGCAAAAAGTAAATGTTTGCCGTTTTAAAGGGAAAATTGTGCCGGGAAGTTAAATGTACTTGATTCAAGTACGGGTTTTTAATAGCGAATTAATAAAACACGAGCATCTTATTTGGTGTCATAATGATTCTATGCGAGTTCCGCGGTTTTCATGAAGGGGCTTATGAAGAGATGAAATAGAATGAGTGAAAGAAACGTGTGGGAAACAAACACAAGCTGCGGCCCATACGTATCGCTGCCAGAGCCGGTGGCGTCCTGCTGCTGCAGTAGGAGCATCTTGTCGGCTTTGGGCTTCCTGCCACGGCGCCTGGGCCCCTCTCCACCTGGTTACAGCCACACAGTTACACACAGCACCGGGCCTTGGAAACTCACATTGGTCTGTGGACTTCTCTGTCACAGGCACATCAATCAAAAGGACACTCACTGACTAGTTAGGGACTTGCTACTTGACCAGATGAGAGAAGTGACAGCCTCCGTGGGCAAGATGCAATGAATTACTCAGTGGACCTGATCTGCCCGTAACAAAGGAAAGCTTCTTTCCTGTCCTTTTTCACAATCATTTTAAAGTTATTAACCATTTGAAGGTGACTTCCGCAACTGCTGTTAATGTGGTACATTATAAATGATGGCCGCGTGATCGGTTGTGATCTGACTGTAAATTGCAAGCCAGTCCCAATATCACTATCTGCAGTCTTATCTGTATCTGATTATGTCTGTAATAAAACACTCCCAAGCATTTTCTATAAACGTAATAAAAAAAATCATGAAGGTGACACAAGCGCCTCCCTGCCTACCACTTACAGCAGCATTAGTTACATCTTTACCCAAAACATATTTTTAACTTCAGATTACATCTTGAAGACTACATCTTCAAATGGTTTAGTGCCACAACTTAGAGTTTTTTTAGGTGACTGATGGGTTTGTGTCATCGGCATGACAAAGTGTCTGTCTCATCTATCTGACTATCCAATCACATTCAAAGAAGGAAAAATGCCTGACTGACAGCGACCAACAGATGGACAGTAATGTAGATATGATGTACCTGAAGGACTAACAGGACTGGAAGGGTCATCCTCTTTGTCAGAGTCTGGCTCACCATCATTCTGATAATAGAAAGACACAGAGATCTATTTTTCCTGATGCTTTTACTGCAATGGTAGGGCTAATTCCATATACACAAAATTATTTATTAATAATAATTAAAAACAAATCACCTTTTTTCTTCTTCCCCGTTTGGGTTTCGAGGCGTCTGAGGGTTCTTTGTGAACGCCATCCTAAATAAACATGACGGTAAAATATATTTTCTTAAGCACAAATCACCTTTGTCCTTCCTGTCTTTTCCCATGTGTATACTATGTAACATCTATAACAGACAAATCACTTTCAGCAAATCTGCAACTTGTAGTTTGCAGCACACTTGTAGCATATATTTTATTGTCGTATATAAATATATGTGTGGGAACCACTATAAAATGTATAGTTCTTTATTTTTGTGGTCTTCTCCTTTGTATATGTATATATATCATAAATCCAAAGGCAATACAGAAAGACCGTAGATCTATGGCGCCAAACCTCAATCTTACTAAACGGCACCATCTAGTGGATTGCTCTTTTGCTAAATCCACACCATGACTGTTACATAGTCAGGCTCATTACACTACACAACTATTTCAGTAAGTATGTATTTTTTAAGTAATTATGAGTTAAAATACAACATACCTTTCTCCAGGGCACAAAGAAAGTCATGAAAAATTATAAAAAAATAAGCATACATAGACTTTAAAAGGCAAATGGGCTGGGCAGTGCTTAGTATATTAGTAGAGGTAGAATATGGGAAAAAGCATGCTCACAAACACCATTCAATTTATCTTTAGACACACCGACACCACCACACAGTTAGCCCATAAAGCAGTGAGAGTAAGTGTAAATTAGTATCATTATGGAATGTGTCACTGTAAGCTGCTAGGTTAATGCAACAAGCGGGTGGTTTCACACAAACACGTCTACCGTGGGCCGTATCATAAGGGACGAGCACTGAGGCTGCTGTCTCTGGGTCTACTATGGCAATAACTCCAGACATTCTGCCATTACGCCTCCCGGATGTCGGGGACCACAGCTCTGGCAATACAGCGTCCAAACATCCTAAGACACGTCTTCACCCAAAACCAGACCCAGTAGAAAACCAGAGTATATGCTACTTTATACTATCCCAAGATTCTGCTAGCACGTTACCTGTTAAAATGGGTAAATAAACTAAACATAAAAAACACCCGTTTCCGCATGCTTTCCCTGGGTAAGAGGACTCCAATTTGATATCCCAGCATGCAAATTTACGTACATCCTGTCCTTGGGGCCCCGCCCCCTGTTCAGAGGCCTCCAAGCCCCCTTCCTCCTCCTCCTCCTCCTCCTCCTCCTCCTCCTCATGTCCAGACTCACTTCCAGGCACCTGAATGTACCAAACACAGTGTAGGACCCAGGGTGTTTGGGGTGCGGGCTTGTTAGTAGGGCCGTTTCACAGAGTAACCACAAAGTCTTTGAAAGAGAAAAACTGAGGGGTCTGAAAGATGCTGCCCGTTTTAACCAGAGATAACTAACACACCTAAATCTTAAAACGAAACGTTTAGACATTTCTGAGTTAACTTAATATTTAATACGATAAGCAAAACAAAAAGCCAACTAGACAAAAGTTAGCAAAAAACAACGAAATGCATGAGCTAATGAGATACACCAGCGAAAAGATTTTAGAGCGGAAGCATGCATTACAAGATGACAGACATTATATTTTTGATCAGGTTTAAATGTGAATTACCCATTAGCTGTGTAAAGTAGACCTACTTTAGATTTGATCATCTTTTCATCCGCATCCTCATCTCCCTCTGGACTGCTGTCTGAATCCTTCTCTGCCATTGACTCCAGGGACATTGGCTACAAAAAATAGGACAAACTCGTGAGGCCACCTTTCAACTAGACACTTACTAGAACATATGTGATGACACCAAATTAGTGGTCTCTACTAAAGTTGACGACGTCCTGGTATTATTTCATGCCCTTGAATCTCTTAAGAGTCAATTTAAATCATAGCCTCTTTCAGTCTCCACGCTCATAGTCTCCAACAGTAATATAAAGGGAAGTGGAAAGGGTACCTTGGGTGCATTTAGCTCAACCTTTGGGTTGTTCTCGATTTCCCATAGACCTTCGTTGAATCCCTTCCTTTTATTGGGCTTGGCATATTTCTCTTTGTTGGGCAAGTAGGGAAAGATGTCTTTCGGTCCCAGGAATGCACTGTAACAACATGAGTGGCATTGACAGACTTTTCAATCAAAACCTTTCAGAGAGTAGTCCACGTTGTTGAAACTTGTGCAAACAATTGACGTTTTTGTTATCTGCTAGCACCACGGTAAGACCTTTTGTGGCTGGAAAAGGGAACAGTTAATCAGGGTCTGCCTTACCAACAAGCGCATAGTAAACACAATTGGTCCAAAAGAGACAAGAAATAACCACTTACGTTTCATGGGTACCAAAGAAAAATATTGGGAACTTGACGTTGGATGGCTTCACAGCCCCATCAGGAACTTCATCAATCTGAGAGAGATAATTTTAGGCTGGATACCCCCAATTTAAACAACAATCACATTTTATTATATTTATTTATTTACTTAAGCATGGCTTTTATATTGTTTGAGTTTTAACCACAAACAACCACTTTTATGAATTAAAAATACCATCACAAGTGAAGGTTCCACATTATTGTGAGTGTGCAGTAACATACTCTGGCAGGCCAGTGAGGGTAGCCCTTCATCTTGGCAAAGATCAGATCACCGGGTTTGAATTCCTGGACCATTATGAGACTGCAGGCAGGCTGACTGTTGACAAAAGACAAGTGACAGAAGACTTGCATTAGAGTCACAACTGTGGATCTTATCTAGATGAGTGAATGTAAAGGGGATGCTACTTGAAATACACCTTAGGAAAATATCAACTAATAATGGTGATGAATAAGGTCACTCCGCTTTCAGGAGGTTACTCTGAGAGCACAATTGTTACATAGCTTGAATACTAGAATTTCTAGTAGAAAAGCAAAGCAGATCTAAACGAATGGTTATGTACGCAATATAGGCCAACTTCTCTAAGTACGTGCCCCTCCTTCTGAGAACCCTCCCCTGTTCCGTCTCAACAAGGTGGAAGCGCATCAAAGTATATTTTATACCCCTTTCTAAACCAATACCTTCACCAACACGTGCAACGTTAAAGTGAAACTGTGAAGCATGTATTTCCAGCGGGGTAACAAGTGCAACGCCAAGCGATTGCATGGAAAACATCGCTAGCTGCTATCGCTATACATACATATAAAATACAATTTTGAATCAATAACAAAATTAGGATTTTCTGCACGCATGTTGCTACAATGATAATTACTTGACTCGAAGTATTAAAATGAAGAAAAGCCTATATTTGCAACTATTGCAAGTTTAAATATGTTGTTTACCAAAGAGACCGCTTTCACTTCATACGCAGGCTGCACGCTCCTCCACTCCCGCGCAGTACGTCACTGGAATGTACTACTGGGAGGGGACTTACACCCCGCTTTCATACAGAGTTTATTTCCCAACTTTTTATTTGGATTGACTTTACATGAAAATATCAAAATATTACAACTTAATCACATAGGTACATAAAAAGGGCAACAATTTGATGATATATTATGTATTTAAATAATTCATGTGGAAGAAGTAACCCTCCGTCAGTCGTGCAGACACAAGGCGTTTTGCTGGGCAACTTCTCCTTGGTCCTACCTTCCCTTGTTTTAAACCTTGGTACTGATGCTGCGAAATTTATAGCCAACCAGAGACGAAAAACTAAATTAGAGCAGCCTAGTAAGCGTTGATAAGTTTGTGATACATTGTTATAATAGCTTATGCAATGACCTCTCTAGAACACTGAATAGATTAGTTTTGCCAACCAAGCATTACTGTCGACACGATTCGCCACAGTAAAGCACATTCATTTAAGATCATGTATGCATTTTCAGTAGTTTACACTGGATACATCCCCGTTTAACTCATTTCTAATTTCTAATGGCCATTAACTCAAAGCTTCAGAATGAATTCCGTGAACTTAGTCAAATCTTACTAAATGTGGACATCTAGCGAAATATGAGAAGTATTGCACCACTATGTACTCCATTCAGTTTTATTCTCTTTTTGGTGCCCTCTAGTGGTTTTATACGACCAAATTCACCAACTAGCCATTGAACACTTAGTCTAATTGGTAAAATTTAAAGACGTAAGGAATGTATTCCATCGCGATGGACCATAGGAATTGATCAATTAAGCTTTAGGTACGAACATAAAATAGTAGGCTTACCATGGCTATACAGAGAATAGTTTTATGGTACGTACTTTGACTAAGCATTGGGTCTTCACTGCACGGTGGAGAGTATTTGGACGTATTTGTGTTTGTGGGGTTGATAAGAGTTAAGAAGTGGATGAAGGTGACCTAGGTGTGGCGCATACACAGAGGACAATGCAGTAGTGTGTGTGTGTGTGTGTGTGTGTCCTGCCTGCATGTGTGTGTGAAAGACAATAGGAGACACATGCTGATGAATGTGAAGGACAGAGCTGTCAGCCCTGCGCTCCCAGAGAGGGGATTAGGGAGAAGGAGAGGGCAGGATGGGCAGGGAAGGAGCAAAGGAGGAGAGCAGAGCAGAGAGGGCCAGGGTCCAGACACAGGAATAGCTCACAGGAGCCCCTAGCAGGACCCCTGTCCAGCCTGTGGGGTGAGAGACCCTGGTGTTGGACTTCGGCCAGCTCTGTGGGGTTCTCTGTTCAGACACCAGGCCTAGTGGGGGTTTGGGATAGAAAGATGGAGAAACGGTGATCGACCTTTGTGTGTGTATGTGTGTTTGTGTGTGTGTGTGTGTGTGTGTGTGTGTGTGTGTGTGTGTGTGTGTGTGCGTGCGTGCGTGCGTGCGTGCGTGTGTGTGTGCCCTTCACCACAAAGTGTTGGCAGTTCGTCCTGTCCCGCTCTGCTTCAAAAGGCCCTGGTGTCTTGCTAATGCTATCCTCCTTTGCTCTTTTTTGCTCAGCCAATCAGTTCTTCTGTCAGTCAGCCAGACAGTTGGTCACTTACCCACGCACAACTTTCTCCAACTTGTTTACTTGTTCTTATTGCTTGTGGCACACCGCATCCCAGTGTGGGGGCAGGTAAACCTTGTTAACCTTGCACTTTGTTTGGAACCAAGCACCTAAGCAAGTGGGAGACCGCTAAATTATAGTGGTGTACGTGCTAGTGGTAAAACAAATTAAATAGAATTAAAATTACTTCAAAAGTTGAGTTAGGTGCAGTAGATAATATGGAATATTTAGGTATTTTAACACAGGATAGAGGCACTTTACAGACTACTTTTCTGTGGCTTTATCTGAAGGGCACCTTCCTGCAGTTCTGTGAGCGATGGTGTCCTTGAACATGTGTGTGTTACTGTGAGTGTGTGTATGTGTGTGTGAGTGTGTGTGTGTGTGTGTGTGTGTGTGTGTGTGTGTGTGTGCGTGTGTGTGTGTGTGTGTGTGTGTGTGTGTGTGTCGTATTCATGGATTGGCATCCTTCTGCTTGCTGCTGGCAACTCTTCAGCTCATTGGGGGTTGGACAGGGGTGCCATTGGAGAATGATGAAGTAGTCACCAGTACGGTCAGTCTATTCATTAGCATCGCGGCATTATTTGTTTATGAAGTGTTGGGCAACTTTTTGTTATGCCAATGATTTATGAAAGTGTGATCTCATCTTCCTCTAGATTGTGTAGATTTAGACAATGTATGCCAAATCTTATTATGATAAAAGGCATTTGTTTGATGTGCAGTATGTAATAGTGTAATGTCATGTAAAAAAAAATTGTGATCAGGTCTACGACTTTTTCAAAAGTAGGACAGTACCAAAGGAGGCCGGAGGTTGTCAGTGAAATTACGTTACTTTATAATGTTTGTTCTCCTGTAATTTGAGAAGTTTGGTGGTACATTTTGCCTAATTTTAGTTTTCAAGTAAAAACCTAGAGCAGGAGAAAGAAGCAAACAATACTTACAGCCAAGGCTGCTTACTGCTAGGGAGGAGGCAAAGAGAGAGAGAGAGAGAGAGAGAGAGAGAGAGAGAGAGAGAGGCAGGCGCTTGGACAGCAGGTGAGTGTGTGAAGGCAGAGGATGACAGATGCTTCTGTCCGCGTTCCAACAGTTGCCGCTTTGTGGGAGCACCGCAGACGCTTCCTACCTCCTCTCTGCACCCTCCCTCTCTCCCTTCCCTCCCCCGCCGTCGCTCCCCTCTTTCTCGACAGGCTGCGATGGGGGGATGACAAGACAGGAGCAGTCCTCTCCGCGGTGGAGTGACCACACTGGCACACAGGCGGGCAGGGCAGGGGAGAGGGGGGGCAAGGTGATGGAGGGCCGGGCCTGTGCCCGGGGCTGCTGGCGGGGTTATAAATGTGGGGGTCAGCGCGCGAGGACAGGGGAAGGGCTCTCTCGCTGGGCTGCAGGCGCCAGCTGAGACGTGGGGTCCGCGGCGGTCCTGCCTGCGAGGGAAGCAGATGTTTTCGCTCGGGGGCGAGCCAAGTTTGCAGAGCAACCTTCAGCTGCTTGGAGGTCAGGTCTTCAATAAGGAGGCTGGGCGCGGGACATTTCGGAGGCAAACGCTTCAAGTTTGATACAACAACATATTAATTATGGTGCTAGACCACAGGGCAGAGGGCTGTAGTGGAACATCCCACCCCACTGGGCTGGAGCTGCCGTCAGGCTGACATTAGCGAAGGTGGCTGGCAAATCCTGTGCTGTCCTGGTGCTAGTCTACTATTTTATTCACCAATGCCAGGTACTGTAGCAGTGTAGCCACAGCTACTACGACACTATACTACAACATACAACATAATATGCTTGAGGGCTACCGCCTGAGTGAGCTTTTATTTTATTTTATTACGTTCTTCATCTATAAGTCTTCCATTTAAGAAATACATTCAATCTTTCAATCTCTTTCAATTTATGTAAAGTGTTTTCTATAAATGCAGATTTGTTTGATATCTAGGAAAATCTTTGACCAATAGGGAACGACCAATAAAGCAAGGCAATTAGTTTCATCATTTGAGACACAGTGATAAAAAGTGATCCCTGGACTTCACCACCACTTTCCAACCCAATGAGTTAAGAAGCGTAGTTCACCTCCTCTCAACCTTTGCATCGATTTTCAGGGGAAAGAGATAGCTGGGGATTACTCTGCAGAGCAGCAATGAAGACCCAGCTTATTGGGCCTTTTTTGTATTTGGCAAATGGGCTTGACAAAGATGGAGGAGACAAAATCTAGGGTTTACAGCCGTTTCACCCAATCGCGGGAACTTGAAAGCAACACTGGGATGGGAAGCAGGGAGAGAAGGTTCCTCGATTAGGAGCGGAGAATTTGGACAAGGGGGCATGGGGAAATGCTTAAAGTAAACCGCCGAGGCCCCAATCATCGTCAGAAATTGAGACGTTTTAAACCTTTAACGGGGGACTGTGATCAAAGCGCTCGCGGAGCCTCGCTCGGGTGTGAGAGCGGAACCGGAGGGAACAGAGGGGATTGCGGGGGGATCACGGCAGGTTGAAAACGTACAATCAGCACATTAGCTTTATAAGGGTGTCAGAATATAAGATGATCAGGGGATCATTGCCCCCATGGGGGGACTGTGAGGAGAAGCCAGAGTGCGTCGAGGAGAGGGGGGGGGGGAACCAGGCCACAGCCGAAGGAACGCGCTCCTCCATCAAAGTTGCGATCAGCCTACGAACGATGCCGTCCTATTCAGCAGGGAACGTAGCGAAAAACAT
The DNA here is from genome assembly GCA_026901105.3 of Galaxias olidus. NCBI lineage: Eukaryota > Metazoa > Chordata > Actinopteri > Galaxiiformes > Galaxiidae > Galaxias > Galaxias olidus. Next base: position 41,283 of record JAPMUY010009970.1, read on the forward strand.
CCCGCCGTCCTACAGTATGCTAATCCTTTACTGCGTAGCGCTATTCTGTGTCCTCCTGAACGCTACGGTCACCTTTAGAGATTCAGTGAAGAGTGCCTGTTCTCACTTTCTTTGACTCAAGAAGTTAATCCTCCCTACTCTACACTTCATCCCTTTTAATCAGTTCAGATGAGAGACGAAGAGCTCCTCTGACCCGCCCCGTGCCATTTCCCCCCCCTGCTAGGATCTGATGCCGAGCAGCCTTGGCCGCCACATCCACCCAGGTATGGACCTCACGTCCGGACCCCCTACACTCCCTCTTTTAAAACCAGCTCGGACAGAGCACAAATTAGCCATGTTGGCCTCACCGGCTCTGGACTCTCCCTGTCGCTAGGCTAATTCAGAGGAGCATTAGCCTTGGGTAGAAGGAGCGCTTGCTGCTGCTGAATTATAAATCAAAGGGCGCTCACATGAAACCACCGGCTAATTACACGTTGCCCCCCCCCCCCCCCCCCCCCCTTTGAAGCTGGCGTGTCACTTTCAAACCGGCTGGGTAATTGGAAGGTACAAAAACCTGAACATGGCTTTGGGAGAGTTACACCAAACCGAACCAGTGAAGATGATAGCACTTACTCTCCTGTCATTACCCTGCTCTACTGAGGCTAATGCCCACCACTTTGGGCACCGGTCCTTGATGTGTGGTCCCTTGCTATGAACACCTACTGAATAGGGGCCAGACTCTGCCGCTACGAATGGACCGCTCGCGTCTCGTCCTCCAGCGCAAGATATTTTTATCCGGCTAAGCACCTCGGCTGTATTTGTGACTTCCCCAACCCCCTTTGTGTCCTCTGCGTGTCATTTCCCAGCCCCCCGGCCTGCGAGGCCAACCAATTTATCACCGGCTAAAGCAGGGCCTTCACTTTGTCCGCCTGCAAGGCTGGGGCTGCGGGAGCTCCTCTCCTAATGAAAGGAGGCCACGTCCCAGGCACTCTGGGGAGACGCCAGGGGCCAACGAGTCCGGTTCCAGACCCGACATGGGAAGTAATTACCCCTGTGCGGGGCCTAGGAGAGGAGCCCCGCTGGCCAGCCAGAGCCGCTCACTCCACTCCGGACACCGCACCGAGGCACAAGGTTGGCCGCCCGCGGCCTGGCCCCCATCGTTAGGGAAGCCCCCTAGAGCAGGGCGTCACATGACCCCTGTCGGGGGGGGGAGGGCGCACGGACGGGTCGGCCCAGCAGGCCTTGGCCCCGGTAGCTGGCGCCGGCGCAGGGACGGGTGGAGAGCACTGCCAAACCCAGTGGAGAGGGGAAGAGGGAAAGAGATTAAAAAAAAGAGGGGATTTAAAGAGAAGGAGGGGTCCTGACAGGAAGAGAAATGGACTGTCAGAGGGAGATAAGTAACGAGGGGGAGAGCCGGCAGCAGGTGACCCGCGGCGGGGCTGCCTCGTTGGGACAGCGACCGGCTGACCTCCGGGCCGGCTGGCTGGGGGGACCCCTCGTCAGCCACCTCCCATCCACAGAGCCGCGCTGCGGGACGCCGCCGAGCTGCCAGGCCCTGGCCCGGATGATGGAGTGTTGATGCAGGGTGACGGTCAGCGGCAGAAAGGCGATCCATAAGAACGCAGTTTACAGCCTGACCAGGGGAGGAGTGTCGGGTCAAGGAATTAGAGCACAGGCGTTCTCTGCTCCAGATTCTCTCTTGACCTGGCCCTGGTTCAACACGGTGCACGTATTGCTTTTTTCATGAATTGCAAATTGAATTTATGTTTTGTGTCATTCTTGTATCACTCAAATTGTAAAGATATTAAGTCGTGAACAAGGAACAAACAAAGGTACATACAGCTCACAAAAAAATGATGCTATTGCAAAATAAGTTCGGCCAAAGGTTTACCCCACGTGTGTCACTCCTTTTGCAAAGCATCTGTGAGAATCAGAGAGCCTAAATCCAAAGCATGTCAAGAGTTTCATTCATCAAATACTTTGGCATCATCCATTATAGCTGCCATTGCATGTTGCACGTGAATTTTGTATCAATATCTGTCACTCCCCACAGCTTTGGCATACTGAATCTAGATGAATAGTGTATTACAGGCAAATATGACTGATTGCATTACATTTCTACTAGATCAAGTACGACGGAAATGCCTACTATCTCTCTTTTTTTATTTACACTGCCAAACATTAATGTAAACAATAATTTTCCAATTTCCTTGCTGGGTAACACAACACAAAAGGTGCCAGAATAATCCGGGCACGTTCGTGAAAACGAAGGCCAAATTCACGGATGTAAGCAATGATGTCTGCTGGAGCTCAGATGCACGGATCCACGGCCTAAAGATTTCCAAGTTCCCTACTCGGAAACTTTACAACAGTTTTTTTTTCTTCACCTTTCTCTCCCACTGCTCCTCTTGTCTCCTTTTTCCTCGTGAATCAGGCCCAGAGTGCCTAATGTAATTTACTACAGTGAGATGCACGGGGTGCCCATCACTCTCCCCATCCCGTCCTGCTCGTATCGATCTTCCTCCAGGACCCATTGGCGAGCTGTCTCCTCTTTAGGAGACGTTGCATCAGTATCTGCACTGCTGCGCAATCCCGCCTCCACCCGGCCAGAGTGACAATCTCACACGGCTGTCAGATTATCATGCAGACTTTTACTGTGTTTGGCCCTGAAATATTCATGTGACTTGGTCCATTGTGCCCCCTGACCGCGGTGAAGCAATGGGTGGAAATGTAACCGCGGGGGGGATTTATTCAACCTGTTCACAACTTGAGGATAGCTTGGCAACAGAAGTTGGTTAAGATCATGCGTTCTGCCTTGGAATCAGCCGTTGCGGAAAATAAGACAGGGTGTCACTTGTAATTTAACCCTGCCTTGTGCCATTTCAACGGGCCAGTAAATATTTTATCGCCACGGTTGTTTCCTAACATTTCAGTTTTGTTAAAAGGCTCGGCAATTAAGCAATATCGGGGAGTAGACTAATTACATTTGATGGGTCAGAGTGAGTTAATCCCATTTCCTGTTGGGTCAATGCATGGAGACACTGGGGAAATGTAGCAGTGGCTCCGGGTCCGATCCATAGCCCTGATTAGAAGCTGGCATCGTGGCCTGAATAGACTCACAGGAACCTATGTGTCCCCGCTCTGATAAAACATAAGACAGTGTCTGCTCCAAGATCTGCACCCAAACATGTATATTCCCCATGCCGTCAAGCAAACGCTATCCCATAATACTCTCCCGGATGTTAGGCTCTGCGCTGAAAAAAAAAGTGACAGCAGGCCTCAGTTGGCACGGCGATGGCCCTTGCAGAAAGTCAATAGCGATGGAGAAGGGGGGATTGAAGGAAGGGGAGCGGAGAAAGGGTTGAGGGAAGAGCAGATCAATTTTGCTGTTTGATCTTGGCCCGGGCTCTGAATAAATGTATATTTAAACGTATCTTTTTTTTCCCTCTGAGCAAACATTGACATTCTCTGTGTTGGTTCTAGATTTTTGTGGATAGACTTGCTTTTTTTTCCCTGTGATTTTCTTCAACCTCTTGGACTTGTTTTTTTTTTTTTTGTGGTGGTGGTTTTCCGGTGCCGGTCCTGGGCTAGGCGGCTGGGCTGAGGTTGCAGCTGTGACGCGGGTACAGATTCAGACCTTTCTTGCACGCACCTAGAGGGCAGCCATTTTCACTGAATTTCACACTGGCCTCGAACCCCGACAGCTTGTATTCTTTGACGGACAGCGTGCATCATCATGTTGAGAGAATGACATCATCAGGATTCAAGGGACACTGTTCGTCCTCTTTTGCCATGCAAATCATACTGTCACGCCGGCGAAGGAGAAGTAGCCCTGCTGTCACGGTCAATGGAGAGGAAATCTCAAAACACATCTATTATCACAAGATATTATCCCCATTACTATGGGTTATTCAGATTCAGATTCAACTTTATTGTCATTGCGCATGTCACAAGTACAAAGCAACGAAATACAGATTGCATCTCAACCAGAAGTGCTTTTAGCAGTGTTTAAATAACATAATTTACAAAGTGCAGTATGAAATGATATAAAAAAAGATATACATATGTGCAGTGTCTATATCTATGTCTATGAACAGGCTATGATAACAGTATAAATAAATTACGATATGAGTAGTGTACAGTAGTGGGTGATTTACATTATCTACAGAATGTTAAGTATACAGTATGTACAGTGCAGTACAGTGCAATGGATGATTTACATAATCTACAGAATATATAGTATACTGTATGTACAGTAGTGCAGGGAAAATGATTTACATTATAAACAGCATATCTACAGTAGTGCAATGATACTTGGTAGAGTCCTGGTGCTCAGATCCGTGTGTGTATGTGTTAGGGGTGGGGTGGGGCATGGGGGGCAGAGTTCAGCAGGGAGACAGCTGTGGGGAAGAAGCTGTTCCTGAACCTAGTGGTCTTGGTCCGTAGGCTCCTGTAGCGCTTCCCAGAGGGCAGGAGGGCAAACAGTCCATGTGCTGGGTGGCAGGAGTCTTTTCTAATGTTTATGGCCCTCCTAAGACAACGCTTCCTGTAGATGTCCTTTATAGCAGGAAGTGGGGCTCCAGCGATGCGCTGGGCGGTTTTCACCACCCTCTGCAACGCCTTCTGGTCCGCGTTATCTCCAATTACTCGGGTAATCGAGTAAAAAACCTTTCACTTCTGTCCAGACACGAGTGCCCATGTTGATGACAACAGCATATTTACAACTGCGTATTTTAATGTGGGTCAAAACTGGGCGCGGCGTACAATTTGGGGTGTCGGCTTCTTTCAGACTCTTCGCTGTAACGACGATGTTTGTTGATTTCGACAGCCGTCCCGCTGTTTTGTAGCTTCTCTGAACTGAGGATGATTGGAGGGGTTGGAGGGGTCTTGGAGCCTTTGGCCGGTCTGCTGTGCATACGAGTGCGGCTCTCTCCCAACTTGGTACCTCTTATTGCATTGGCCACCCATGGTTCACCCGCCCGCCCCTCTCTCTCTCCCTGTGGTCCTCGATGTCCTTGATCTGGCCAGAATAACGAGCGCCAAGCCTGTAATTACAGTTTCATCTCGTTAAATATCGCTGGATTAAAGTGATTAATGTTCAAGGTTCGACAGATTAGAAAAAAAAGAAATTTGAGCAGAAATTAAATAATTATGCCGGCTGGACACACGACTAAATTATTTATTGTCTGTATGATGTTAAAGCTGTGCTGTGATTAGCAATTTAAATGTCTTGGGGGAAGTGTTATTGCTATCTGTACATGTAAAAGAAGAAAAACCTGCTACTTGTCAAGCCACTGCCTCTGTGGTACAGCGTGTGTGTGTTAAAAGGGGTTGTTTATCCCCTGGGTACCATGGATACATAAATTATGCATTTTGCTGAGTGTAAAACGAGGAGGAGAAAAGAGAACTTGAAAACAGCAACTGTAAGTCCCCTCTTCTCCTCCATGTCGCAGAGCACTCCCGGTTTCCTGTTATTGTTGTCGCTTCTCTCACACGCTTGCTGGTACAGAATGTTTAAATGGATTCCACTACTCAAAAGTATACAGACAAAATAAAAAAATTGGAAAGAATTTTTTTTTCCCATGTCATGATTTTTTTTTATCAATCAATAAAAGTGTGAGTAGTGTGTTTTTTTTCTATGAGGTTAAAGCCAGACATCTCTAGTGCAAAAGCATTCTAAGCCAGAGTTTTAAAATTGAATGGTGCCGGATCAGAGGAATATTTCACACACAGATAATCTCTGCGCTCGTGGGCTTCAACATAAGTCATTGTGGATAATAAAAGTCCTTGAGCATTAGTTTTATGTGTCTCTATGTGTGGGTGTGCTTACGTGTGTTTGTTGTTTTTTTCCCTCCCTGCCCGAAAACCTGAACTCTCTGTGAGCGCATTTGTATGTGTATCCAATGCTCTCTTGTGCATCTGTGCTTGTCCACAGCTGTGTGTGTGTATATGTGTGTGTGTGTGTGTGTGTGTGTGTGTGTGTGTGTGTGTGTGTGTGTGAGTGTGTGCAGGATCCTCTGCGGAGCTGCTGCAGACCTTTGTGTGCGACCTGTACCAGACTCTGGCAGTAGACTGTGTGCTAATAACAAAACTGCGGGGCCTGCTGGGCTGCCTGTGTGTCAGGCCCCTTCGTGCCGCTGTGCTGGCCCGCGGCAGCTCTCTCCTGGCCTGACCCTTGACCCCGGCCCCAGCTAATGAGCAGGTAGGACCAGAGAGCCGGGGCACCAACAGCTGAGCTTTAGCCCAGTTTCAGGCGATGACATTCGTCCTCATCAGCGTGTGTGTGTGTGTGTGTGTGTGTGTGGGTTTGTGAAAGGATATGAGACAGAAATATTCTACGTTGTTCAGCCCTGTGAGCACAAAAAAGGTGAACGGTAGGAATACACAAATCAGTGGCTGATACACACGCAGTCATTTGTACACACATACACACACACACACACACACACACAAACATGGTGCGCTGCCCCATTCATTATTCACCAGCATTAATTATGACTTGTCTATTTCCCAGTTTGATGCCTTTGCTGAGGGCATGTTAATGCCACTGATGTCTGTGTGGAGCTTTTCTCTCTCTCTCGTTCTCTCTTTCCTCTTCTATCACTCCCATTTCTTTCTCCATTCCTCTTTTCCTCTCTTCGTGGGGCTCGCCACTGCTACCAGCCAACCCTAGCCACAGGGACCTAATTAACACAACATAAATTATGGGATGCTGATGAAGCAGTCACCGGAGTCATCACGGGGCAGACGGCCGCTGAACTGGCTTCCCATTGTCCACACAACAGGCCAATGCATGTGTGTGTGTGTGTTTGTGTGTGTTTGTGTTTGTGTGTGTCTGTCTGCGTGTGTTTGTGTGTGTTTGCTTCCCAGGTCTGTGAGTATGTATGTTTTCTCACTGGCAGTGATGTAGAAAGCTGTGTGTGTGTGTGTGTGTGTGTGTGTGTGTACTTGTCTCCCTCATGTGTGTGTTTGTTTGTTCTGCCAATGCCACCATAACAGCGTGTGGGAATAACTTGTCTGGCGGTGCAGCGAGCCCAAACCAATTAGTCTGGCGACTTTGTTGCATGCATCCGCACATAAAGATCACTGGAATACGCATTCCTTAATTGTCCACAATGTACCCCGTATCATACACTTGTAACGGAATATTAGTAGCCTATGAAAATACGGCTGTTGAAAGCTGAACTTGATTGTTTTCCGTTGGCGCATCAAAAGTGGAACCACCAAAAACTAACGGTTTCACACAATCACGGATATTTTCACTCCTCCATCGGAGGAACACACCTCCCAGTGTTGAAAAGCCATGTCTGCATATAGGAACCCAAATCAATCTCCCTATTATGTTACACTGGCCTTCAGTGTCTCAGAAAGGCAAATTTGCCACCACAGCGCTGAGTCAGTTTAGTTTTTACAAACTGTCCCACATGCCACCAGTCTATATGTGAAAACACTCTCACCCCATCTTGTATCTGCCCGCCACGTCTGTACTTATCCTATCTGCACAAAGAGAGAACTCTGAGGGCTGTCGTTCGGCCACGACATACGTCAGAGTGTAAACATGCTGTCATATCTACAGGCCCGGTGTCTCTGTAGTCAATGGGGAGGGCAGATTGTGCTGCTTGGGTTTCACGTGACCAATGAAGGAGTCCATTTGATCTCCGGCAAAGGAAAACATCTGACAACGACGCGTCTAGCTTCTCACAGTGTCTTGATAATATTTATCTGAGTGACTTCACTTCTTTTTCACCCATTTCCCCTCTCATCCTTTCGTTCTATATAAAGTAGTGCGGAAGGTCCTTGCATTAGTTAGCATATACTGTTCTGCACAGATCTACCCCCACACATGCACACACACACACACACACTTTCATCTGCTCTGTGAGGGTTTCCACTGAGGCCTCTAGATGTTTGTTATGACATTAAAACAAACAGATTCAGTATGTGTTTGTCCTAGAGATGGCACGCGGAACCTCTATTGGAATATGACACACACATTGGGATTTGTGAAGGGTTTGCTATGCTTACAATACTGGAAGCGGACAGTCGACGCAGTATATACCAAAGCCCACGCTCCCCCATGACTCCTTAGATCCCGAACATCCTCGCCACGTCTTGTCAACTGTCCTTGCAGTTCCTCCTGACAGCCTAACCTTTACACAAAAGCCCATTTCACCCACTAAAGAAAAGTAATAAATGTTGCATGCCCCCACAAACTGGGAAGGGACCGGGGGTTGTAGTGAAATTCCCGTCGTAGTGAAATTCCCAGTCAAGGTGAAGGGAGTGAACAACGTGCAGTCCACTCGCCCCGGCACACGCCTCCAGATTGATGTTGAGGGGCTCGGGGCCCAGAGGAAACATGTTCCATTCTTGCACGTCAAATTCGTTTACAATAGGGGTGGCCAGGGACTGGCCCCGGGATGCGTTGTCAGTCGTGTAAATAGGCGTCCTGAGAGCCAGCCCTAACCGGAGTTGTCTCTCTTCCTGCTTTCCCCGTGCATTCTGTTTCACTCTGTCTCTCTGACTCGGCTGGTGGACGCTAATATCTTATACCCGCTTACAGCGCGAGCTCACTCACTGCTTACGCAAGGGAGAAGCCCTCACAAGAGGAGAAACAGTGCGACAAAAAGGTAATGAAAACAATGCTGGGATTCTTCCACAAACTTTATATATTTTGGCTGAAGTCGTTTTTTTATAGCATAACATGAAGTAGTATCGATTAACATTGTGTTGATTTTATCAGTGAAATGCATGAGCACATTGTGGAGTCACACAAACACACACCCACACACTGAACGGACGTCGTGACCGTAGGCGTTCTAACTGCTGCGGTCCTTTCAGAGATGTGGGCAGCTATCCCAGAATGCAGTGTGCCCGGGGCAGGCCTGGGGTGACCTCTCAGTGCTTCCTGCCAGGGACAGCAGGGCACCAATCAGAGAGGTCGACCCAGGGCTGTGAGTGGCAGCAGCTGATGGCTTTGGGGTGGCTGTGGCCAGAGTGGGAGGGGATGAGCCGACAGGCCCCAGCACCCGCACACAGTGCGCTTGAGATGTAGGAGGGTTTTGTGACTCTCTTTACACACCAGGGCACTACAATAAATGGAGATGTCAAAATGTTTTTGCTGTGTACGCCGTTTCATACTTCCTGTTGTTGTTATAAATAAACAATCGTTAAATACATTTGGAGAATGTCCCGTCTGCTAAAATACGTCGGTTTGTACATTTCCTGAATTCAGTTCACCAGCATTTTAGCATTGGCCATGTTTTGCTAAAAACTTTACTGACAACTATTGTAAGTGAAGGGAAGTCGCATGCTGTTCGAAGCCCAGGGCTAGTGGTAATGAGGGCCTAATAAGGGTATGTTGACTACGGGCTGTGGAGGGGCGTTGTAAAGCGGGTCCGGGAACGTCCAGCCAGGAGTGTCGGAATCGAGCAGAGAGCAAGGCAGAGGTCGATATGTTAAGACAAGACGGGAGTCGAAGTCCAGAACCATCCCATCTCTCCACCACTTGGAGGAGACAATATTACCAGGTAACGTTGGCGACCTACAGGGACGGGAGGCTGAGTGCTTTACCAACTGTGCCCAAAGGGGATGACGGGGAGTGGATGAGAGAGCGGCTAATGATCCATGAAAACATCACGCCCGTTGGACCCGACGTCTCTCTAAAAATAAACACACACATGTATACGGCACATACACACGTTGCTGTGTGGACGGCGTGTATACAACCGCAGCAGGCTCCTGGCTCTGGAGGAGAATCAGCCAGAGCGCCGCTCGCCTTGTTCTCTGTTTATCCGAAAACAACAGAGCGAGGGGCCAGGATGCGCCCCTCCAGGTGCATTGTGGGCATTGCCCACGGACGCGCTGTTTGATTCGCGGCTCGGCCTTGCTGTTGTGCTTGTCTGCGAGCTCCTGACATGTGCACTGCCGCATGAATAATTGAGGCCTCCGCACGTAGTCAGGGTCCAGCAAGCACTGCTCCCACTCTCTCTCTCTCTCTCTCTCTCTCTCTCTCTCTCTCTCTCTCTCTCTCTCTCTCTCTCTCTCTCTCTCTCTCTCTGTCTCCTCCTCACGATCCCTCGCTCCGTCTCCATCCGTCTCCCCCCCCCCTCTCTCTATCAGCCTTGTCCAACACTCCTTTCCTCACTCTGTTTTCGGTTGGCCTATAGACCCAGTCCTTGGCAATGCATGTCTTGGAGACGTTGCGCCACTCTGGTTTCAATGATATTAAGGTTGAGTTTGAGTCCCCCCGCCTTGCCTCCAAAACAAAACCCTCCTCTATTCTTTCCCGACACTGTCCTGGGACCTCTCATGAACAGGATGCATGTGTGTTTGTATTGATAGAAAAGCCTGGCTCACTTATAAAAAATGGATGGAGGGTTTCAAAGAGCCAAAAGGTTGAACTGTATAGTCCAAACTCCCCAGGCCACGGGGGCTACGGACTTCAAGGGCCCAACCTGGGGATGGACTTAATTGAAAGCAACCCACATGAACGTATCTAAGGTGAGCTGTGTCACCGTAACAACCTGCCCGGTGTTTTGGGTCTGGGCTCAGTAAAGCCTTCGTTGGTAGAGTTCACGGTAACAGACGGGTGTCAGCAGCACAGGTTCACTAATGAACACTGGCCAAATCAATGAGGAAGTACTGGAGGAGACGAGAATTATGAGGTCTCTTCCCTATCTCTCCGCCTCTTTATTTCTCTCCCCACTCCCCTCCCTTCCTTCTCCTTCTCTTTCTGTGCGAATGCCCCAGACCAGTACAGTTATCATCAGACCCAGCAGATAAACAAGTCCACTTGCCAGATATAACTCCAATATGTGAAACTCAATCATAACTGGGGGAACCGACCGGGAATTGGAGCCGTGGCAGAGGAAAATGAAAGCTGCCATGCCCGCAGGGCACAACCCAAGGTCCCTTTTGGCAACGTGCAGCTCCTTCTCTTCCCTCCAACACCCCCCCCCCCCCCCCCCCTTTCTTATATATCTTATGGAGTCAAAAAAAACATCACCGAGCAGCAAGAACCTTTTTTTGCAAACCCACGTCAGATTTCTTTTTTTTCTTTTTGGGAGTTTCGCTGCTTTCTGAAGTATTGAAAGAAGAAGAAGAAGATGCGCTCGTTGTCTTCTTTAAGTCCAGTTGGCTTGCCGTCTTTTGCAAGTAGGATCTCTGTGATTTCCACTTGTCAGGCCAGGGCCAGCCATGCAGAGGGGATGAGACCGGCGCATCTGAGGGAGGGAGGGAGAGTGGAGGGGGGGGGGGTGATAGGGGTGAGTAGGTGGTGTTGGAGTGGAGGGGGACTGGCTTTGACTGGACTCACTCAGGCTTTGACATTGACAGGCCCGGGAGAGGATAATAGGACCAGCCACCCCAAAGGACTTGAGGGAGTGAGAGTCAGAGAGAGAGAGAGAGAGAGAGAGAGAGAGAGGGAGAGAGAGAGAGAGGCAGAGAGAGAGACGAACTGCCAGAGGCAGCGCTGGTCTTTGAAGCGGCGACTAGAAAGGGCTGGGGGCACCGTTAGCCCCCTTGAAGTGGTTTCAGCTCCTGTCACTCCGCTCGGGCATGGCCTGGAGGCTGTGGACAGCTCCCCTCTTTCAGGATGCAGTCCCACTGTGGCCTCGGCAGCGCGGCTGCGGCTCTCCTTGATGTGGTGACTCGGATCAATAGTCGGACCAGGGAGCCGATGGCACGGGGCACGCTGTGATGTTAAAAACAGCCGCAGTGCTTCTCTCGCCGCTGGTGCGCTGGGCTACTGGGAGGAAGTGGATCCTGTCAGAGCTCTCGCCGCTGTGCGCCCTCGTTTTTGGGTGGCGCCCCCCCCCCCCCCCGAGGTAAATCGAAAGAGAACATCAGAGACGAGCTTTTGTAAATGTCCGTTACACGTGAAAAGGTGACGTGAAACGAACGGACACTGATTGGCGGTGGAACGCGTGCTTCTTCGTTTCGCGCTCGTTTGCGAGACACCACACAGAGGGCCGCGGCGAGCGGAAAAGACATCCACGCATTTCCCTCCGTCGGCTCACACGTAAGCCTTTACCTCCAGCAAGGGTCGCTGAGAGAGGGTATCTTTCCCTACGTGTACACCCGGCCCCATAAATCGCCTGAAACACCCCAGGTCCCAAACTACCCACTAAGTACTATTAGTATTTACTGCCTGTGTTTCCTCCAGCCCCGTCCGCCGCCTCTACACTCCCCGAAGATAGATTACATCCAAGACGTGCATATGACCGATGGATAGGGGGCACGGCGCCTGACCCTTAGAGAAATATGTGCTTATGAAATCGTAAATTTTATCTCAAATGCTAATTAGCCTTAAGAGCACCGGCGATTTTATTTATCAACTTTAGCCACAATTAATAACCCCAGCCTTGAGCAGGGGGAGGAGCGAGACCCGGGCAGAGAGATAGGCAGGACATGTTTGCCGCGTCAAGGCCGGCCGTAAACCCATTACGCTCAGCCGCTGATCGTGGCAGCCCCGCTGGGGAAATAAGTAAATGTGCCTGTGAAATTTTAATTGCCCTGGAATGCGTTCTAAATTACACCACCTTGTTTTCGAACACAAGTGGCGTGGCAACAGGGCCAAGGTGGGTGGGTGGCAGCGTGTGGGGGCTAAACGTCCTGCCGTGCCTTCTCTCTGTCTGCACCAGGTACAGCCTGGATACAGCGGTTGCCATTGGGGACAACAGAGTAGGAATTAAAAACAAATGACCTCATAAGAACTAGCCTGTGACATTTTCTTCTACATATACACCTTCTGTAGTCAATAAGGTGCTTCGCTGAACGGAAGGACGAACAGACAAAAGGACAGTTAATGAACGGAGCGATATAGGAAAAGCAAGAAGGAGGGGATGAGCTATCCAGGGGAGCGCGGAGGCGGCTGGAGGGCGGCTAGCAGTCTCACTGCTAATTAGTCTTTATTGTGCTTCCTCGGCAGTTCTGCTCCGCGCGAGGCCTGTCGCTGGCGCTGGCGTGGGCAGTTCTCCGGGGGGCCTTCCCACAGGGTAACGAGTGAAGGAGTCACTGTAGCGGTCGCAGGGGTTGGCTCGGCACTGTACAGCCCCCTGTCCGTTTCATAGCCCCTGCCCTGCTGTGTTCCAAGAGTCCTTGAAGGAGGACTGACCCTGTGCTGTCGTATTACTTACACAAACCGTTATACCTTTATCAAAGGCAGGGGGGCTTGTCTGGCACAGGGTCGTGAAACGGTTTCTCGGAGGCTGCCAAGTGGTTTTCTTTTTAGGTTTGGAGACGGTTGGATTATGGAGATCCAGACAGGCCCAGGGGCAGTGAGATCCCAGCTCCGGAGTCTCGGGAGTCTCGTCTCCTGGGGAGGATCGTCAGCTCGATCCGCCAGGGGGAGTCTCTGTCTGCTAAGCCTCCATGCTCCAGAAACCCTCTGCGATAGTTTGAGACTAGTTCTCCAAGTTGGAAGACGAGTGAAGTGACCACTGGGCAAAAACCAAGAAAGAGAGAAGACTTTGATAGCTGTTCAGCCGAGTTGGCACGGATGCATTGATTTTCTTTTGGATGGTCTGTGACAGGCACCATGTTGGATTACACTTCATTCACATGCTGACATGCATGCTCTTTTGTCTGGCGCTCACCGTGGAATACAAGGAGAGATGTCTGATGATTTGTTTTGCTCTGATAGTCCACAGCCCTGCACTGACCCTGGCGGTTGCAATGGTTTGCATCACTTCCAAATATTTGTATGAAATCCAACTTGGGATATCTATTAGATGGCGAGAGATTGGACTGATTCGTTAGCACCAAAGCAGTAAACAAAATGAATTTATTATGAATTGATAAAAAGGAGTACACTGCAGATTTGACGTGGATTCTCAAATGATACTCTCATCACAAAAAATGAGTCAAGAAAAAAGTTCCAATAAAGTATTTGGCAGGCTGAATTTCTGTGACCAAATGATCTAAGGCATTCCATGTTAATCCTATCTTCAATGCTCTAATGACACCATATTTGGGTTACTTGCACTGCTGTAAAATATCAATGGAGTCCCCGGTTCTCTAGCATGCACCAATACACACTTCTAAAGAATTAACACTTTATCCAGTTGATCTTTGTCGCTTCGGGGGGAAACAGACGGCGTAACTTGAGCCAGATGTACTTTGAAAGCACCGCAAGATGATACACTTTCTGTATCATCAAAAAAGTGTCCACATAGATCTTCTTAATGGTTTTAACTGGGATGAATTATTGAAATCCCTGCTAATGCCTCTCTCTGGTCCAGAGCCTCTACATTTGGCTGGGACGGCTGAGGCTAAGTGTAGTGTTTGTATGTTACAGACAGAAAAGACATTTCTCAAAATTTCAATCTACGCATATAAATTAGACTATCAATGTTGGTATTTGCTCTGAATCCAACAATGTGAATTTATATGAAAAAAAAAAACTGTGCGAGAGGCTTATAACAAAAGCATGTCTTCAAACTTTCATGTGGCCAGAATTGTATGACACACCCGGAGAACCTCCATCGATCGATGTGTGCATCCGGAAAAGTATTCATACCCCTTCACTTGTTCCACATTTTATTATGTTACAGCCTAATTCCAAAATGGATTAAATACAAAAAATTACTCAACATTCTACACACAATACCGCATAATGACAAAGTGAAAAACGTTTTTTTGAATTTTTTGCAAATGTATTAAAAATTAAAAAATAAAATATCACATGTACATTAGTATTTACACCCTTTACTCAATACTTTGTTGAAGCACCTTTGGCAGCAATTACAGCCTCAAGTCTTCTTGATTATGATGCTACAAGCTTGCCACACCTATTTTGGGGCAGTTTCTCCAATTCTTCTTTGCAGATCGTCTCAAGCTCCATCAGGTTGGATGGGGAGCGTCGGTGCACAGCCATTTTCAGATCTCTCCAAAGATGTTCAATCGGGTTCAAGTCTGGGCTCTGGCTGGGCGACTCAGGGACATTCACAGACTTGTCCCAAAGCCACTCCTTTGTTATCTTGGCTGTGTGCTTAGGGTCGTTGTCCTGTTGGAAGGTCAACCTTCGCCCCAGTCTGAGGTCCAGAACGCTCTGGAGCAAGTTTTCATCAAGGATCTCTCTGTACATTGCTGCATTCATCTTTCCCTTGATCCTGACTAGTCTCCCAGTTCCTGTCGCTGAAAAACACCCCACAGCATGATGCTGCCACCACCATGCTTCATTGTAGGGATGGTATTGGCCAGGTGATGAGCAGTGCCTGGTTTCCTCCAGACATGACGCTTGGCATTCAGGCCAAAGAGTTGATTCTTGGTTTCATCAGACCAGAGAATTTTGTTTCTCATGGTCTGAGAGTCCTTTAGGTGCCTTTTGGCAAACTCCATGCGGGCTGTCATGTGCCTTTTACTGAGGAGTGGCTTCCATCTGGCCACTACTATAAAGGCCTGATTGGTGGAGTGCTGCAGAGATGGTTGTCCTTCTGGTAGGTTCTCCCATCTCCACAGAGGAACACTGGAGCTCTGTCAGAGTGACCATCGGGTTCTTGGTCACCTGACCAAGGCCCTTCTCCCTCAATTGCTCAGTTTGGCCGGGCGGCCAGCTCTAGGAAGAGTCCTGGTGGTTCCAAACGTCTTCCATTTGCGAATGATGGAGACCACTGTGCTCGTTGGGACCTTCAATGCTGCAGAATTTTTTTTGTACCCTTCCCCAGATCTGTGCCTCGATACAATCCTATCTCGGAGTTCTACAGACAATTCCTTGGCCTTCATAACTTGGTTTGTGCTCTGACATGCACTGTCAACTGTGGGACCTTATATAAACAGGTGTGTGCCTTTCTAAATCATGTCCAATCAATTGAATTTACCACAGGTGGACTCGAATCAAGTTGTAGAAACATCTCAAGGATGATCAGTGGAAACGGGATGCACCTGAGCTCAATTTTGAGTGTCACAGCAAAGGGTGTGAATTCTTATGTACATTTTTATTTTTAATACATTTGCAAAAAAAACATAAAACACGTTTTTCACTTGGTCATTATGCGGTATTGTATGTAGAATGTTTTTTTTATTTAATCCATTTTGGAATTAGGCTGTAACATAATAAAATGTGGAAAAAGTGAAGGGGTATGAATACTTTCCGGATGCCCTGTATCTCATTCTCTTCATCCCTTAGACATCACACAGTATCTAACACATGCTAACCTTCTCAGCCTTGCATTATTACATCTTTAATATTTTTTGCCGTCTCGCTAGCAAATTCAATTTTGAAGCAGGGGCCTTCGCAAATGGCGGCGGAATCGGCGAGAAAACACGATCTCCTGCCGCGAGCTGTCAAGGCGTCCAGACGACTTGACTTTTTGAAGATCCCGCCACATGCGGTCTTCTTTACTCCGCCCAATAAAGTGGGAGCTTTACCGACGCTCGGTGGGGCACCTGCTTTGATTCCCCCCCGCCACCCCGCAACACGGCTTACTGTGACCACGCATGGCAGGGGGTCTCTGTGAAGCTAATCTCTCATAAGGGATGAAACGCTGCTGCTGAGGAGGCTTCTGAGAGGCACATTGATCTTTGGAGAACTCCTTTAAGATGGGGTGGTACTGACGCCTCTCTAATATGGGGTAAGGAGGAACGCACCGCTCTTTGATTTACTCTTCTAACGGGGGGGGGAGGGTGCCACGTGAGGGGGCTTGTACCAGTATGTCACTCTCCAGTTGATTTTCTATTAAATGATGTAATTATATAAAACGCATTTAGTTTAAAAAAAAGTGTGTAATGCTGTTCTATCAAGGTATCTTAAAGCGAAAATAATTAAGAGCTGTAGCTCCCCTCTGAGGTTTAAGGTGCTCTACGCTCACACTGACTGAACATATGACTATATGTTCTTTGAATTACTCCTAAAAAGATCCAACACTTGTGGAATGAAGGACGACTTTGTACTTATCGCTCACACCTTTGCAGCTATCCATGGATTACACGTGTCAGTTTATTCCTCTAATTACAATTAATGCCAGTTGGCCGTGCCCATGAATCAGCTTTAGGGTTAATTGACCTTAATAGAGTCCATTCACAGCCACTGTCTGGAGGTTTTATCCCTTTTACACCTGCGGAGGAAAAACATAAACCACTCTCCTTCATGTGATCTCTCCGTTTTTTACCTTCCCACTAACAAGGACCAAATAGACAATAAACACCGTCGATGATCCCGCTGTCAAAGTCCGCAATTTCATAAGGGCCCGATCAAATTATCCCAGACCTTGCAGTGCAACACAGGGGCTCTGCGTGGGATTAGGGGCCAACTATCTCAAGGCTGCGCTTCTCAGATAACCGCACCTAAAGCGACCTTTTCTCAGACTCACAATTACCCGCGCGCCTGTTTCCCTCTCTCCCCGCCCCTCCACCACCTTCCTTTTGAATTTCATCAGGGGCTTAATTAGTATACAAATAAAACTTCCCTTATCTCCCTCTCGCCCTAATTGGCCTGTCTTTAGTTATGCCAGGCGAGTGTGTGTGAGTGTGTGAGAGTGAGCTGGGGCCCTGTAATTAGGGTGACCGTGTTCACCTTTCCCTCTCAGCAGGCCCCTGGGGGAGGGAGGCGGGGCTGATACGCTGGATTGTGTGAGTGTGTGTGTGTGTGTGTGTGTGTGTGTGTGTGTGTGTGTGTGTGTGTCTGTGTGTGTGTGTGTGTGTGTGTGTGTGTGTGTGTGTGTGTGTGCGCGCGCGCGCGCGTGTGTGTGTGTGGTGGGGCCGGGGGTTTTTGTTTCGAGGAGATGGGCCTCCTCTGGATTATTGCTCTGCAATCATTCCCGGGCCGTCCCAGAGGCGTTCTCATGAGCCGGGAGGGCTTTGGGTGCTGCTGGTTCTCACTGAATGGCAGGGGCATCTTCCTCCTCTTCATTTGTCCGACCCCCCCCCCACCCCCCCCAAACCCCCCACCCCCCCGCCGCCTCACGAGGAAAGTGCTTATTGATTAGCTGGGCCCCGCTCTTCCACAACTTAATATCGGGTGACAGTGCGCCGTGCTCTCTGCGTAATTAGAGTTCAGCTCGGAGGTGGTGGGGGAGGGGCGGACAATTAGAACCCTTTGTTATTAAACTTGATTCATCCCCTCTGCTCCCCTCCGCGCTCCCTGATCCTCCAGGACGCTTGCCGAGGGTATCGGGCCATCTCGCCTCCCGAAATTGGCTAACTCGCAAATTATCATGTTCGCCGTTGCGCCCCCTCCCACCCAACCCCCCACCTCCAGCCTAACCCCCTCCCCATCTCCCCAATCCTCCCAATGCCAATAACACACACTAATAACTGTGAGGATCCCCAGTCCGATCCACTCAGCTGAGCTGTAGGAGACTGGCCGGCCCCACCACCGCAGCGTTAACCTGTGTGGGCCACGCGGAGCAAGCAGCCTGATCCGCTGCACAAGGCCTTAAGGTAGCAGAAACTGTATGCCGTGGTTGTGGGAAATCTTTTTTGTTTATTACAACAACAAAAAAATGACACACTTTTAGGCTCAATAGACTTTGGAGTATTAGGCGGTTTACTTACGCTTGACACCTGAAAGTAGACGTTTGAGAGGTAGCGGTGCGGAAAGATCTCCGTTTGAAGTAGCGCTAAACTTTCCGGACCTTTCTTCTCCCTGGAAATAAGCCACGACATGATCCTCCTAATTATGCACTTGCAAAGGATTACCGGGCCCCGGGAAGCAGGAGAGATAGCTGTCACCTTGGTGGGGTCCACACGCCTCTGACAAGCTCACCTCTCACAGAGGTTGCCTTCAGCAGCAACTTTAGTTTGAGTGCGGCATTCCAACCAATCGCGAGTGAATACGGCTTGTTTTTTTAACCATTCCTTTCATACCTTGGACACTTTACCAAACCAGACTGCATTAGCTTCTGAGAGGTAAATACCAGGAGTACAATATGGACGTGGTGTGAACTAACCACAGAATGAAGTTCAATTGGGAACAGATTAGAGCTGGTGTTTCCGCCCCCTTATATGGTTTTGCTGTTAAACATTCTGTCAACCACTGGCATTAGTCTGTGATGCTTAGTACACAGAGCAGGCTATACAGAAAACCAAAACAAGGTGTTTGGGCTGGGATAAGGGGCTGCACGTCAGCGCTGACTTTAAATCGATACTACACTAAAATCTATGCCAGAGCATTAATCACACGTTAAAATATGTGCACTGTCAAAATCCAAAAGGGGAAAATAAGCCTCAAAGAAAGTAGATATAGACAAACAATAATAGGATTTGGCAGGAGGTTGCCCTCGCCCTCACTCCAGCTTCAAATACTATCAGTTTGTGTTAAGTGTTTTCTTCATCTCTCAAGTGTTTTCTCTCCCATCAGATGAAATAAGGCTGATTCCGGTGGAAAATAAGATCCAGTCTCAGTTCTCATTGAAACAGCATTAAGACGTTTTACTTTTTTAGCCCCCAGTCATGAGCGTATGGGAGTTGATTTTAGCCTGTGTTATGTGGTGGCGGGGAAAACACAGTGTGCTCGCTAACACGTGGACTGCCAGCACACGCTGTCCCATGCTTTAGTTAGTTTTTCTTCAGGACAGAAAAAGCAAAAGAGACTTTAAAGGGCAGGTAGCCCTGCCTCAACCATGTCATGGACGTTTAGTCTTCATTCGGGGTGGGTTTGCCTTCCCGCTGGTGAAGCACAAGACTCACTTTCTGCAACACAACACGATCCGTCTCTTAATGGTCAAGGGTTTACTGCTTGACATTGAAGGGACAATTCCTTTAGGTTTGGATTTGGAAGCAAGACCGCAAGACTTGGACTTAAAACATTTGACTGATGGTTTGGAGGAATTTCACTTAGCGTTAGAATAGTATTTATATTTTTCTCAACACCTTTCTCAACACTTTTCCGTGCACCTCTTTCTTTTCCCCGCTGTACATTTCTAGTTTGAAGTGAGGATATGAGTTGACACTATCCTCTTCTCTTTTTTTACCTATCCTCTCTCTTTTTCCCCACTCGTTCTTTCTCTCTCGCTCTCTCTCTCACTCTCACTCTCTCTCCCCTCCCGTCCTTCCTCTCCTCCAGTATCTCTCCCCTCCCGTCCTTCCTCTCCTCCAGTATCTCTGGGAGGCTGAGTTGGAGCTTATGGCGGGAGGGAGGCAGATCAATCCTGGTGTCAGCAGCTCAGCGCGCGTCTCTGCAGCAACTGCAGGACAAGTGTCAGCTGGAGGAGAGGCAGCCGCCACGCAGAGAGAGAGAGAGAGAGAGAGAGAGAGAGAGAGAGAGAAGGGGGGGGTTCAGAGACGGAGAGAGAGGGAAGGAGAGGTACAGGAGAAAAACAGAAGGAGCAGGAGCCCTCTGCATGGCAGCCGAGTGAGCAGGCGAGCGGCCCAGCCCAGGGGAGCGCACCTCCAGTAGACAAAAGATCAATTCTCTCCATCTCACTCCCAGCTCCTGATAACAAGCAAAAGTTCAGCAAGCCCAGGAGCTGTCTCTCCTTTGAAATGTGCAATCTGCCGCCGCTCTCTCTCTCTCTCTCTCTCTCTCTCTCTCTCTCTCTCTCTCTCTCTCTCTCTCTCTCTCTCTCTCTCTCTCTCTCTCTCTCTCTCTCTCTCTCACACACACATACACACACGTACACGCTCACACCAGCAGGTATCCACAGACACACTCTTTCTCGCTATCTCCCCCTCTCTCTCTCTCTCTCTCTCTCTCTTTCTCTCTTTCTCTCGCTCTCTCTCTCTCTCTCTTCTACACACACTGTAAGGATTTATGGGTTTCATAATGCTAATACTGTGGAAACAATTATCTACAATATTTCATCTGTAAGACACAATAAAAAATAAATAAAAGTGGATGGTAGTCTAATTATTATGGGCTTTTTAAAAACACAGTTTCTCTGCCGTAATTACTGGAATCAGTCTCAGGGAAGCCACAGGGAAATAGGAAAAGTAACCTTGCTGTATTTTTTAAAAGGGTGTCATTGATCCAACCATTTCCATGTGCAGCTGTATTACCATTTCACATCTTACCATGGAAAAATATCCCTTGTTTAAAAACAACAAGTAAGAGAAAACATAACTAGACAGGAAGCTATTGCATTAAGTCAGAGCTAAAACATAATCTTTGACCATATGCAGTGCCAAGGGAGTGTGGTTTGGACGGTGACTGTGGGTTACATTGTTATTGGCAAATGGCTGAAGCAGTCAAACCAAAAACACACATCTCGAGGAGATACATTTGGCTTTCCCTCTGCAGACAAGTGTTATTGATAACGTTCTCCTTTACGGGGGGAACGTATGGAGTGTATCCTTTTCTTCCTGTTTGGGCTCCAGCTCCAGCCACAGCACTTGTTTTTGTTACATTTGAAAATGTAAAGCCACATGTTGGAGTGTGAGCAGCATGTGCTCCTCATTTAACGCAATGTCTCTTTCTTCAAACCTCATGAATAATTGAAGCACATCTTCAATTCCATCGCTGACGCATTGTCCTTAAACACTTGCCCCCCCCCCCCCCCCCCCCCCGCTCCAGGCCCGAGACACACGGTCGGGATTTCTAATCTTTGAAAGTCAAAAACGTTCAGACCAGAGGCTCGTGTTTATCTCAAATCAGCGCTCGATATTCCTGGGCATTCCCGGGTAACTCCCGATAGTAGTCCGTTTGGATCATCCTCTTCCTGATGAAGGCCCCGGCCGTCCCCGCTGAGTTGTGCGGAGGCTGATGGGGTGTGACAGGACCGGAGCTGCTTCTGCTTAGAGCGGCCCTGACCAGAGCGCCAGGGCGCCACTCCGACCGCCGGAGACCCCCGTCTCCGTGCGCAGTCGAGACGCTCGCTGACCCCCAGCGCCGAGGGGGCCACCGGTCGGACAGAGGTCGTCCGTCTGGCGCCTGGTGAAAGGTTCCCGTCCCGCGTGATCGCTACCACGCCCGCCTGCTTCACCTGTCCTCGTCCGTTTGGAACGGAAGACAAATGTCCTAACAATGTCTCGGTAATGTCCCAATGATTAGGCCGTCTCCCTGGGACCCCCGAACAGATGGGGCCGACACCAATTGTGCATGCAGATTTATTCCCTGCCCGTGTTTACAGATATTGCCGTTTTCCCCGGCCGCACGCCAACACGGTACCACACGCTGTCTTAATGGGGCCGTAATTGAGGCGAGAGTTGTCAGCTAGTCAGCGTGCGGCTTCTCTTTTCTGTCATGTTCGACAAAAAGTGCCTGAAGGGTACGACCAGCAGAGAGGGACGGCCAGTACCACACAACTGACCTTTTACACGATTTTCAATTAAGTGGGGGAGGAGAGGAGCGGCAGGGTCCCTGCAGTGCAGCTGTCTCTGCTGTCTCCGCCACGGAACATCTGCCCGTCGAACGTGACGCCGGCTCGGCTCCATCTCTCTCTCTCTCTCTCTCTCTCTCTCTCTCCCCCCCCCTGTCACCCTCCCCTCCCCGCGAGGTCACCCGCCCTGCCCAGGACGGGCAGGTGCGTGCCGGGGCGGGCCCCCTCTGTCATTAAGCGGCCCAGCTGTGCTGTCACGTCTAGAGGAGCGAGGCGGGTGTCATCCGTGACCCGGCCCCCCGGCCCCCCGGCCCCCCCTCCGAGGGCCGCGCGCAGACCTTGACAGGGCAGCCGAGGGTAAAGCCACGCACGGAATATCTATGAAGGACGTCGGCACCGTCCCCTCCTCTCGCACCCCGGCGGGCGCCACCGCGGCCCGATGCCACGTGTGCAGGGAGGGCCCTCATCACACGTGTCAGTCAAATACAGAGAGAGGACAGAGCCTGAGCTCCCCTCCCTGCTGTGTCTAAAAGAGGGACGCAGCCATTCAGAGGACACGGACAGCTGCTTTGGGAACTGACTCAAAACTGAAAAAGGATGTAAAACAAAATAAAGGTGTGAATTGTACAAATGTAGTTTACGACCATGTGTGTTTGTGTGTGCATGGGTATTGCAAGAGAAATTAAACATAGAACCCTTAGCCAATGTTCGCATATGTCTGGAGCTAAGAATTAAGGCTTTGCATGTACAACCTATTGGGTTTTTTGATATACTTAAAATGAGTCTAACATTAACAGTCTCTGACAGTTCCTGGAGGTATGATCAATTTGCAACAACTTTGATTAAGACAATTACAGTTCTACATTTAAAAATGTTAGATTGTATTCTAGCATGATAATGGCTAACCTTTGTAGTGACTAGCTAGCTAGTAAGTATATTTGTTTGAAAAATAAATACATTTCTATTTGACTACACAACTAACTATTCACAGTAGGCTTATTTGTAAACCCTAAAATGTCAATAACTTAACTAATGTTACACGTCTGAAATATAAAAAGGTAATTATTATATACATAAAATCCTTCAAAGCTTCAGATTGAGCTTTTCTCCCAAGCCTATTCAAACCTCTACAACTACAAAGGAGGATAAGGTCACCCCTTAGCGAATCAAAGGCCACATTTCATGTAGAGCTACTTGGCTTTGCCCCCTGGACAAATAAAGTCCTGCCCAGAGCGAGGTGTACTCCTCTGAAGAGAGCGGGAATGACACGGGCCCTGAGTGCACTACCTGGATCCGCACACTGCCCTCTTTAATTTCACCACTGTTCTCCAGACATGCCATGGCTGAACTGACGGGAGGAAACCAGCCAGCCAGCCGAGCGCTGCCTGTGGTGAGAGGTGGTTTGATTCGGGACGAGGGAATTGGTGGCCCAGCAGGTCTGCCTGCCTTGCCTTGCCTGCCTGCCTGCCTGCCTGCCTGCCTGCATGCGTCGATGGAAGTGCCTTGTTTCACCTCTGGCCAGGGTCTCTGCTGCCCGCATCTTGTCTCTGCCTAGCGTCCCGTCAGCCGCAGAATGGTAATTCCCCTTGATAACCTAGTGGGAGATGGGGCAGGGAAGGTAGAGAGAGATACCGGAGGAGAGGCGGAAAGAGTGTGCGTTTGTGTGTGGGCGTTTTTTTTATATGTGAGTGTGTGTGTGTGTGTGTGTGTGTGTGTGTGTGTGTGAGTGTCTGTGTGTGTGTGTGTGTGTGTATGTGTGCGTGTGCAAGAGAGAGAGAGTGAGAGAGAGATAGGCTCCGTTGATCTGAGCCCAGTGCTCAGTGGATAGGAGTCAGGCCAATCTAGCCATCAAGTGGGCCGTCAGCAATGCAGTGTGGAGCAGCAAGAGATCCACCGTCGCTGCACCAGCCGCCATGGTGAAACAGCCACGGGTCGTAATTATACTCCGAGCTGTGGCCGGGGCAAGGGGCACTGCCAGGGAGCAAACATGCCCTCTCATTGTAATCGATTATTGGGCAGACGCTGATGCAGAGCAGGTCAGTGATTTTGCCTTCTGGCTGCCATCTAGTCAATTGACCATTAAAGCAAAAAACTGGAACCCCAAATTTTTATATACTGACTGTAGATGATAAAAGAAACAACGGCTACCGATATGATTAAAGTGATCCCATTTTATAGACTATTTGCATTGTGATATCGTATTTTACTGTGAGTAAAAATGCTTACATCTGCAACAAGTTCGAAGCTCAGAATAAAATTCCGTCCGAAAAATTGTTGGTTTGTGATAGTAAGATAATACTAGATGCAAAAGTGGAAAAATTATTTATATAATTTTGGCAATAAATAGTATCATTGTCAGAAAATTCAATCATCGGTGTAAACCAACTTTTAGTGTTTGTTTTTGGGGGATTGAAATTTCCTGGGCACTTTTCCTTAAAGTCCTCATAAGGAAAAGCAAGCGCTTTCGTGTTTCAGTTTTTGGTATTTGTGAGGTCAGCCCATGCATGAACATATTTACACGTCCACATCCCTCTGTTAGTGTAGTGGCTTAGGTTGGTTGTTGAGGAAATGCTTTACCACAAAATAAAAACTTTACACAAAAAAAAAAAAAAAAAAAATTCAGAAAGCAAAGAAATGGAATTAAAGGAAAAGTCTTGGATGACTTGAAATGAACCTCGTAGGTACTAGCCGTTTTTTTCTCTCACCTTGCTCACAGAACTACCTAATGAGTTCCTAAGTCTTTCCCCTTGAGGAATCCAACAAAAATCATTCAACCCTCAGGTGTACTTTATTATGTCTAAGGCGGGACGTGTCTCGAATCTTCATTTGACCAACAAAAAGGCAGCAGTGTGTGTTGTTTGTTTGGTCATTTTCCCTGCCCATGTTATTGGCTTCCTTGAGAGGAGCCTCTCTTTTTTTTGGGGGTGTCAGCGGTGGGATCTTTGCTCCCCAGCCTCACCTAGACGGTGTGTACACTGTAGTCTGGCCTTATTGGCAGCGCGCCTTCATCCACCGACACCTCCGGCCTCCCTGGTGGCCTTTGTCACAGAAGAAAGAGAATGATCAATATCCCAGTTAAAGTCGACTTTCAAAGCTGATCGCAGGCCCTCGTTTGGGGGCCCCACCGCTTTAATGAATTTTCTTTCATTCCGCGCGAGTTTTTAAAACATCAAACAATAAATCGGCCAGGGCACAGTGAAATATTTAGATCTATTGACTGTGGCTGAAAAATGTAGAGGGCAAAAACTCTGGTGGTTTGATGCTGATCCGTTCTGAGCACTTTAATCCACTCGAGTGTTTCCTTTTATCTGGCTGGGCTCCTCCAACAGAGGGGGAAAAAGGGCCTCAAGAATATTCCCAAATATCCAGCAACTCTTTTAAAAAGCCCCTTACCTTTAACTGCGCACATCTAAGTCGGCTTCAAACGAGTATATTTCTCTAATTGTGAGGCACTGCCAATACCCTCAGCCGAGCCCGCTCCCTCTCGAAAACAACAACTCCGCCGTTGTGAGGCGATAAAAAATGACATCACACGAGGAGAGGGGGCAACACAGAAGCTTGTGTTGCCATAGGTATTGACAAAAATATCATTATGCCGACAGGAAATGCTCCGCAATGAAAAAGAAAAGAGAATGAGGTGGAGAGCAAAGCCACAACGTTAGAAAAAGGCTGTGGGGCTTATCAAAAAGCCCTCACATCATTTTTACACGGACGGCGCGTTGTCTCTAAAAAAATACGACACATGTACGAGCCAGAGATCAAGAGGACTCGCTGCTTGTGATTACACTGAGCTGCAGACATGGTTGACAACAAAGCTCGCGTGGAGTGGATCCACGGTGCAACCCAAACCTCAGACGTCGGGTTGTTTGTGAGTACACAGGCTACATGGAATAGTCAATACCATCTCTGCCTTCACGGACTTCCTCACTGGAGGTGAAATGTATCGGGTCGTTTTTTTAGCTGGAGCCAAAAAGTCTCATCGAGGTGTAAGGCCTGGCACTGACCTTTCGTGTAGTCACTCGTCCTAAGGCGGTCGTAACCCGTGCTGTTCTCGTACACTTTGCATGTCTGCATGACTGGTGGTGTGTGTGTGTGTGTGTGTGTGTGTGTGTGTGTGTGTGTGTGTGTGTGTGTGTTTGGCTGGCGTTACAGCCTGGTCTTGACGTTAAACATCTGCCGGGTGATTCATTTGGCTGCGGATGCGGAGTGACACCGAGGCACATCTGCTGACGCGCGGGCGCTCCCTCCAACCTGCCCCTCATCAGGGCCCGGCCTCGCCACGCAGACCACTCTGCAGACGATGCCGTCATCTTCCCTTCCCTCCGCCGCGGCTCGTTCACCAAAGTGACATCCTGCTCTTTCCCCCCATTTGTGCGAGCTGGAGAACAGCAGATGCAGAGCCTTGGGGAGACGCAGAGATGGCAAACATAATGAAACTCAAGAACCTTGGCAGGCTACGACTCCCAGAGAGTTCAGTTTTCCGGCGTTCAGCTCTCCGGCGTGTCATTCGCGTTCAAAAAGGCAAACCAGTTATATTCAAAACATTCACTGGGATTCTATTAAAGGTTTCCGTGTCGCACCCAGCCGGTGCTCGCATGCCGTGTTTTGCCGTGAGCTGCCGACGAGTCCCAACTCATAATAGACGGATCATAATGTGTAAAGATTGAGAAATCATTTGAGCTCAAGTGACAGCTGCTCCTACCCACCACTTCACATGGCCTTGTAATCACTTGAGTGGATACAGCTTGGCTAATCAGGGTTTAATGCAGCTGGCTGGTTTCACCCAAACAAAGCCCGCGTGATGTGAATCGTGGCACCTCGTGGCCCACATAGTACAAATGTGAGGCTTGGCGCAGAAAGTCGTTATATGGTTTGTTCTTAAGTGTCAAATGTGGTGGTGGTGGTGGTGGTGGGGAACAGAACACTAGAGATCCTGCTGCAGTTTTAGTGCTGCATAACTTCAGATCCGCCACAGTGTGTCCTGCCTTGGTAATTCAGAGGAGATATTTTTAATGTCTTGAATTCGTTTTAGGACACAAAGTCAATTTGGTCAAAAAAGCTTAGTGTTTTTTAGGGCTATGTTGTCAAAAGCTAGGCAAAAAAAGGTTTTGGTGATTTTATATTATTTATTTTTTTTACTCATGGACAAACACAGAGCTTGCTCGCTGAACGCCCCCCGTACACCCGGCCTAACCTCTGCGTAGCTGGGCCTGAACCCAGTTGCTGTTCGGCCTCGCATCAGTACCGCTCTCAAACCAGATGTTACCGTGACACAAAACAGTCGGAGGAATATTACTGTAACAAATTACACCGAGAAATCGCCGATGACTAACAAACACAGCGGCAGGCTCGGCGGCGAGGACCGAAGCCGGAGGAGCTGCTGGAGACCATGAGCTCACCCGACATGTTTGGCACAGGCAGAGGCACGAGGACGCGCCCGGCCCTTTGATCCTGTCTCCGGGGCGTCCCAGATGTTTCAGAGCAGGGGCATTGTCGACTGGGGTTTATTTGCAGAGGTAATGCCCGCTCATTACACCCACAATGGACCCATCAGCCAGAAAGGATCGGAGCAGCAGCCTCCGCCTTTCTCTCCCTGCACATGAGTGAGCGATTGAGGTCTTCCAGGCGGGCTGGGGGTGGGGGGAGGACTAGACCTACTTCTTAAGTTCCACGTGTTTCAGAAGGGACAGTGATGTGTGTGTGTGTGTCAGGGGAGCAGACGCAGTGTATCTACTCTAAATTGCAACCGTAAGTGTTGTCTTCAAAGTCTCCTTTTTGGGCCATTTAAAATTGTTATTATCCAATACCATGAAATTCGTACTGTGATTTGTAATCATCAAATACATACATACGGAATGTCTCAGATATTTGAGTGGACCCTACTGTTACAGGCCTTTACCAATAGGTGGCAGTGTGTTACCTGACTCTGGCAGCACAGCAACGTGCACAGCCCAGTCTTTTGAACAGTGGGAAGAAGTGAACATCCAGTCTCCATGATTGTAGAGACGTCTTGAAATATACCAGTGCTACTATAAAATGTAGAGACTATATTTATCAATACTATAATGTCCTATGATTTGGGGTGGGGGTTGTGGTGTAAGGGTGTAGATGAAAATAAAAACGTTTAAGGTTTTTTTATAATACAGTCGAGAAGGAGCCATAGTTTTTGTTTATATTTTAAAGACAGGTGGTTA
This sequence comes from Galaxias olidus, assembly GCA_026901105.3. Lineage (NCBI taxonomy): Eukaryota > Metazoa > Chordata > Actinopteri > Galaxiiformes > Galaxiidae > Galaxias > Galaxias olidus. The sequence goes on from JAPMUY010009970.1 coordinate 69,649, forward strand.
GTGTTGGCATTTATTTTGCATCTTTGGCCTAGATCTCAGAAAGAAAATAAATGAACATGACCTGGAGAAAAATGAACATCCGACGGCTATTTTACAGAGCTAAAACTGTATCATAACTGTGTAATGTCAACAGTTTCCTATTATGACTATTACTATAATCTCAGTCTTGCAGTCTAGGATAAATTACTTTATTGTTAACATTTCCAAACGTAATTTGAATGATTACAAATCAAATAAATAAAGCTTTAAAATACTAGTTATTTACTATTAAGACATAGACTGACATTTTACTGATGGCATCTACGAATATTTGACCAAAAAAATTATAATTACGTGCAATAATTTGTGTAGTCATTTCATGACTATAATTAACTTTTTATTATGATTTATTACACAAAAATCACAGGTGGTTATTTGCCACATAGGAGAAGAATATTCCATAAACACCTTTTAATCTTAATTTTACTCTCCATCGCTGAAAACTTCCCTTGGAATTTCCCTTCACATGAACATATTTTTTTATAGTTTTCTTTCCTTTTAAAAGCCAAAAGTGCAGCATGCACACTTGAGCAGTGGTTTTTATTTGACGCTGTCTTTCAATATTGTCAATATCAGTTCTGCAATTGGCAGAGCGAAGAGAAAGGAAGCCCTTGTAATGCAGATGTGACACCTTTTCCCTTCCAACCATTACTCCAATCCCCATTGAAAGCAATTAAAAGGTAGCTGAAATCCTTGGGACCTAATGGGTTCTTTTCTGGGCTGGTTGCTTCTGCAAGCCCAACACAACACAATTTCTCTTTGTTTGTTTGCTTCGCAACTGGGTTCAAGGTGGACTTTTTCATTGACTCTTGTCAAGTCTCTGTTTGATAAAACGGCATGGATCCCGTGAAAAAAAAACTTCAGATTTGCCAGTGAGAACCACGCAAAAAAAAAATTTATATATTTTTGCTGTGGAATTATTTTTAGGATATAAATTGCATTTTCCCTTAATTTTCAAAATAAAGGAAGGTAGTTCCTCCATCCTCGATGTTGCCTCCTCTCAGAATTAGAGATGTATTTTGCGGAAAAAAAGAAAAAAAAATCAATTAGTGCTAAATTTATTCATGGATTTCTGTGTCTGGGCGATCAATGCCAGTCCACTCAGAGGGGCTCAGTGGGACCCGGCTCATCCCAGTTAATGTGTTTGAAGGGGAATTACCATTGATGTTGTTTTCCCTTTCCTCCCGGGTCAAAGAAGGCCTTGGACCTGTCACAGACCCACGCCACCAGGGAGAGGCTGGACCCCCCCACCCCCTCCCCTCTCCTTGCCGTTACCAACAAGACGCCCGGACAGGAGCCGGTGCTACGGGGCGGGCTGCCTCTGCGTGTGGATTAACGTGAAGTGGGCCGTCTGGAGGGAGGCTCTAACACACCCATCACGGCCGTGGGACTCCCGCGCTCAGCTCAGGCTAATTGTGAATCCCATCAACCCTGGGAAAACGGCACATTGATTTAACCCACTAAACAGACAAACAAACAAATATGCTCAGTGGGATTGGTGCTGGACCACAGGGGGAATACATTATTTGTCCATTTACTCGTGAATTCAAACTGTGTCCATGTCCACGTGATGTCCACATAATGCACATTAAATACTTTGGCAAAGTGAGTTGGTCAGTCAATTAACAAACAGTCGTTATTTGACTGTGGTTATTTGAAAGCCTGAGAGCCTGTTAGGCGTTTGTCATTACTTTCTTAGATTCTTACTTACTTTACAATAGTTCACCTAACACCATCATGTTCTGAAGTGCTTTTCTAAAGAGCAAAAAAAAAAAAAAAAGATATGTTAACTTTGTATTGATTTCAAACAGTTCCTGCACACAGGCTACATTCCGGGGTCAATTAGAGATATTTGGCCATTTGCTAATAATTTTTTCTCTCAGATCCTGAGGCTCTTAAACTGCACTTTTGGCCCTAGCAGCCCTGCTCGGCTTCTCTGTGGGGCCTGACATCTTGATCCGCAACAGAGACTAAATGATAAGCGTTTCCTTGTAAATGCTCTACCCTGCGGGGGAGAGTTTAAATAGACCAACTAGGAGTTTGCTCTCCCTCACTTGTTTATCTCAACAGCGCAACAACAAGCCACACTACTCACTGCCTGTTTACCTTGCATGGCACTGTAGACCATGGACCTCTCAACAGAAGGGAAAAAAGAAGAAGGTAGTAACAACTTTGAAACCACACAAGCGCAGTTCACGCGGTGGAGGGGTGGGCCGTGTCAGGGGCACAATGGCAAACGCTGTGGTTCAATGTCGAAACACTTCCACAGGCCGACGGGACTGCGTAGCCCTGTAAATGAGCTGTGGTAAACTTTTCCGTTTGGACTACTATAATGATCCTGTTGTTCTCTCTGTCCCCCCTTTGTGTTTTTCTCTTTCATTAAAGAGAATATCTTTAGCAAAGACTCTTGTGTTGAGGCTTCAGCCGGCGAGCTCCCACTGTTTGAAGCGTTTGGTCCGAGCACGGAGGATCACACTCATTAAGAGCCTCTCTCCCTCACAGAGAGAGCGAGAACACTCGGCTACATATCAAAACCTCTCTCCCGGACCGCTGTCTCCCGCGCCTAGTTCTAAGATAGCAAGTGTTGATTTGAAACTAACTAGGGGCCTTTTTTCATTCTGCAACTTTAAATATAAATGGGAGAGAAATCGATCAGTCACCCCGCCAAAAATAAAGAAATAAAACCAAAAGATCCCAGTGTTTTTCCACCCCTCTCTCTCTCTCTCTCTCTCTCTCTCTCTCTCTCTCTCTCTCTCTCTCTCTCTCTCTCTCTCTCTCTCTCTCTCTCTCTCTCTCTCTCTCTCTTTCTTTGATGAGTAAATAATTCCCTTTACTAACAAGGCTGCAGCGAGGATGCTTATTTTGTTGCCCTGAGATAAGTCTGTGTTGAGGAGTGACCCCGGCAGGATGGAAGGCCCTCCGTCCGTCTCCTATGACGACAATGTCCTCCCACGTCACGCACGCACGCCGCCCACCACCGACCGCCAAGTTGTCCGAGACCGTATCATTATTGAAGATATAAATGTCATTATTTTAAGACCCCTGTGGGCAAAATCCATTCCTGAAAAAAAAAAAAAGAAAAGAAAAGAAAAAAAAAGAAGGAAAATAATTAGAAGTGTATCATTCAGAATGCCGGCTACGTTATGCACAACCAAAGGATGTATGGATTGAACGGAGCGCACCGTTACTTATTCATAGCTCGATATCGTGCTGTGTCGGATACCGCCGGGCTCGCCAGAGTTCCCGCGAGCGATTGCCCCGTGTCACATCCCTATCAACCAGGTGCTTTGTTCTGCTCCGTACCATCTCCTGTGATCTGCTCCACGTGTGTGTACAGTCCCAGTCCCCGGGTGGGAGATGAGTTGTGTTTGTACTGTATCTGTGTGCATATGCGGTGTGCATCACAGAGTCGCTCACAGTCAACGCTTCCACTTATAAGGTAGTGTGCTGACGAGAGGGGGGCCCAGGGGACTCAGGGGTAACGGGTTGCTCCGCGGAAAGGCTGGGGAGTGCTGCAAGGAGAAGGAATGCACTGGTGGCACCGTGTGGGTGGAGGATGTTGGATTGATATATCGCCCATGGAAACACACACACACACACACACACACACACACACACACACACACACATACACACACACACACACACACACACACACACACACTCACACACACACACACACACACACACACACACACACACACACACACGCACGCACGTGCACAAACTCTCACATGCATACATGAAAACACAAACAAACAACCACAAATCCTAGAACAAAGTCAATAAAAACGGGGCGCATGAGATAGAATACACACAGTGGAAGGAGACAGACTCTGGGCAAAAAGGAACAGCACAGCATAGACACACAGCGCGCTCCATACACGAACACGGACACATCTGACACTGGCGTAGCAACCTGTGTGCTGACCTTGCTGATTAATCTCTCATCAAAGTCCCATTGTGTTTCACGGGGCCACCAGGGGAAACACTCTCAACGGGAACGGTGGGAGCCGCCGAGCCATGTTTTATTAATCCCTCCGGCTCGCGCAGGTACATAGCCGTCCACGCTGAGAGGGAATTATTCTCATGCATTTCAATATTTTATCGACCTTATAACTAGCCAAGTTTAAGCCATAAATCCATACCTGTGTGTGCAGCTAAGGACTCGATCCCTTTTCCCGGCCCGCCCTTCCCAAACCAACCCCCCCTCCCCCCTCATTCCTTCTCTCTTTTTTGTACACAGCGGAGGTGGGAGGCAGGTCAAATGCTAGGCTGGAGGGTTTGATGGATTTAACCTAGCCAAAGTGGGGGTGTGGGAGGACACAACCTGTGTCTAGTATGGGTGTGTGTGATGTGTGTGCGTGTGTTTGTTTGAGGGAAAAGTGAATTTGGACTCGCTGCCGTGTTTGTGTGTGTGTGTGTGTGTGTGTGTGTGTGTGTGTGTCTGTGTGCAGAGTGACAGAGGCTCACAGAAGGTGCTGGTGACCTCTGAGTCAGTGGTTTATCATGTCCCGTTGATTCGCCGGCCCAGGCCAGACTCCATTTGCTGTCAGTTTGGCTGGCCGGCTCTGTCAGCTGGCACTATTAGGTCTGAGGAGAGGAAGAGTGTGTTTGCCTTCCCCAGCAGCGAGAGCCGCATAGCAATCTCTGTGACAGCCTCTCAAAACAGGCGGGCCATGAATATGCAGGCGTCTCCGCCAACACCCAGTGAAACAAGGAAAGAGAGAGGGGGGGGACGATTGATGCGGCTGAATCTGAAAATAAGCAATTTTTCCATCTCAGGGCAGCTGTATTGACGATCTTAGCATATTTCCCTTTGAGCAGCGAGTTTCGTGCCTGTTACATCACTAAATATTAAATCATGCTTCAGCTCCCTGTCACAGAATAAGGATTTATGAAGACTAGTAAGTATTAATGAAAGGGGTAAACATAATTGGGGCACTTTTCATCCACCTGGTAGGTATTATTAATTTTTTATACATATATATATATATATAGATAATTTTATTTATTTATTTATTTATTTATATATATATATAAATATTATATCATATAATATATTTCTTTATTTTAATTGTATAATTTTACACATTTAAAACGAATGAAAAATTACTTGTAGGATTTTGACACATTATTATTATTTTGATCGAGGGAGACGAGGTCCTGTGCTTGGTCTCCTGCAACAGTGCCTCCACCCCTTTTAATGCAAATTAACAAAACATGTGTCTTTGATATTGAAATTAGGCCAACACTCTCCCATAAACATTTATGTAGAGCATCGAGCGCAGTGCACTTTGAATCTAATTCAATTACAGTCAGGGGCTTTCCTTCAGAAATGCCCTGGGATTTGTTGTGACTCACGTCAGCACTAGGGCTTTTTTATTGGGGAGAGGCTGAAATTGGTGAGACGTACCAGCGCATCTTCAAGCTGGAAATTTCACAGATTTTTCACCTTGTGACACTTTACAGCTCCCACTGCTAAATTGAGTGTGCATGCTATGTCATGATTAAATTAGGTTTCTAGGTCTGGCAACAGAATATAAAACATATATTTTCATTTTGTAATTTTTTTTTAAATAAACGGGTCTAAGGCAACACGTTTCAGTGAAAATCAATGGAAACAAAGTAAACAAAGCAATCCCCCGTAGCCACTCAGCGGACACAGCCAGTGTGTGTGAGACCCCAACAGTCTCCCCCTCTCTGTTGTCAGGGACAAAGACGCAGTGTCAGGTGTTCCTCCTCAGGGGCATGTGTGTGTGTGGGCAGTCTCTCAGTCACTCTAACACGGGCGATAACAGAACTGTGTGTGTTTCTGTGTGGTGCTCCGTCTCTGTATGGACCTCACACTATCAACACACCTCGTGAGACTCCCCGCGCCGTACACACACACACACACACACACACACACACACACACACACACACACACACACACACACACACACACACACACACACACACACACACACACACACACACACACACACACACACACACACACACACACACACACACACACACACACACACAACTTCTCCCACCCCAGACCTCTGTCAGCAACAGCAACACGGTCACTGGGACTAATTACCATCCCATTGAAGAGATAAGCAGCGGAGCAGAGAACACAAAGTCACTGGCCTCTCCCGTTCCCCATTACGACGTCTTCCTCCCTTGTTATTGTGCCTGGAGGCTCCACTCCTCCAGATAGCACGCCAATCAGTGGCGATCAGTCAGAGGGTGGATTCTGGCCCACGCCAGGTGCTTTTCAGACGTGGGATCCGAGGAAGCTCGGAGGAGATTGGAGTGGGTCTGTGTGCAATACCCCCCCCCCCCCACCCACCCACCCCAGACTTCCTGTCCCTCTCAGGCAGCATCCGATTGGCCCAGGCGGAGAGGACTTCTGGTTCGTTCACGCCGGCAGACGGACAGGGGAAAGGGTGGCGATGCTATTAACTGGACTCCTTTCCTGTTTGGATTGGGAGGCCTGGAATTCCAGAACACGCTCGTGCACAGGAACTCACTCACACACAAACACACACTAACACACACACACACACACACACACACACACACACACACACACGCACTCACCCACACACACACACACTGGCACTCACTCATCCAATGGGTGCACGCATGCAGGCTCATATTGTACGTACGGGTCCCTTTTGTATCTTTCATTTTTATGGACTCTCTCTCTCCCTCTCTCTCTCTCTGCCTCGCCCGCCCGGTCTTTACTGGAACGCCACTCTGACTGGCCCCTTACGGAGCCTGCCGTGGTCCGGGGGGAGCCCTTCAGAGGCTGCACTTCCAGTGGCTTCAGTGCATTAAAGCTTTTACCCAGAGCTCTACCTTCCCCTCCATCCCCGGGCAGCAGGAGCCAAACAGGGCCGAGCTCTCACCGGGCCGGGGGTGGGGTGGGGGGGGGGGGGGGGGGGGGGGGGGGGGGGGGGGGGGGGGGCTGGGTGCATTGTCTTGCAAGGACACTGATTGCCCTCGGAATCAGCCATCAATTATTCAAACTAGTGGCAGATTCCATCCACCTTCAGCGACAACCCTGGCTGAGTGCAGAGTGGAGAAGCAAAGAAAGAGAGAAAGAGGGACAGAGAGAGAGAGAGAGAGAGAGAGAGAGAGAGAGAGAGAGAGAGAGAGAGAGAGAGAGAGAGAGAGAGAGAGAGAGAGAGAGAGAGAGAGAGAGAGAGAGAGAGAGAGAGAGAGAGAGACCTGGCCCGGTCCTTTTGGAATCGAGCGCTCCATTGCCTGCTCTGTCTTTCTCTCCATGCACTGATGCGATTTCCGGGCCCATGGAGGGAGAGAGAGAGTGAAAGAGAGAGAAAGAGGGGGGGCTATGGAAACCTGTGAGCAGCACCAGCAGCAGAGGCCCAAAGGGCGGCAGCGGGGGTTTTGGACGCACGCCCGGGCTTGTCCCCCGTTCCGTCCACCGCACGGGTTTCTTTACTCCCACAGCTTCCCTCTCTCCAAATGGAGGCCCCCCCCCGTCGCCGGGTCCCCCTCCGTCGCCGGCGCTCGTCTGACGAGCTGTCAGTGAGCTTGATGGATGTCAACCGTTCACCCGTGGCACCTGGTTCCCTCCGACACAGCTTTTCAGGGACGGAGAGAGAGGGAGAGAGAGAGAGAGAGAGAGAGAGAGAGAGAGAGAAAGAGAGAGAGAGAGAGAGAGAGAGAGAGAGAGAGAAGAGAGAGAGAGAGAGAGAGAGAGAGAGAGAGAGAGAGAGAGAGAGAGAGAGAGAGAGAGAGAGAGAGAGAGAGAGAGAGAGAGAGAGAGAGAGAGAGAGAGAGAGAGAGAGAGAGAGAGAGAGAGGAGAGAGAGAGGGTGAGAGAGAGAGAGAGAGAGAGAGAGAGAAAGAGAGAGAGAAGAGAGAGAGAGAGAGAGGAGAGAGAGGGGGAAAAACAGAGACTTGTTCTTGGAGCGGTCCGACGACGGGACCACCCACGTTTTGTGGGATGAAGGTTCCACCCCCCCCCCCCCCCCAACTCTCCTTCCTCTTAACGTCGGAGCCTTTTCCTTTGAGTAGGCTTTTTTTTTTGGCACACCTCTCTCTGCTGTGCCTCCAGTCCATGTCACACTGGATCACACAGGGCCCCAAAGCACACCCCTGCTGGGCCCCCCTTGGGCCTTCACGCGGTGGCAGCCTCCGACCAGGCTCTCCTCTGGAACGCTGTCTTCTTGTAGCGTCCACCCGGAGGTTGAGCCCACGCTCCCCCTCTGAGAAGGACCGGACAGCAGTCATTTCACCCGGTGGAGTGGAGTCCACACCTGCTCTCTGCCGACGAGAGACGTCGCTCCCTTTCGCCCTCCTCCTCGACTTCGGAGGTGTCACTGGTTTTCGTTCCAGCCTTTCTCTCTGCCTTTGTTCTCCCTCGCCGTGTCTGTGTCGAAGACGAACCCTTCTTTTCAAAAAGAAAAACAAACGATCTGCGTGCCGGTGCAGTTTGTTTGCGGGCCATTTGGCCTCTTAAAAATAAATCTGTCCTGTAGCGACGGCAACTTCACGGAAGAAGAAAAGAAAAGGGAGAGAGGGGAAAAAAAAGAAGCAGGGAAGGGGTTGTGGAGGGGGGAGCTGGAAGAGTTGGATAACAATGGCTGGAGTCCAAGGTCGGCTAATAGTATCTGACACACTGTGAAATTCTGGGGCTTATATCAACATTGTTTTTACAGCTGTAATTAAGCCACCTAATCAGAAGCACGTTGGTCGGGACAGTCTGGGGCGGCCGGGGGGCAGACACAGGGAGCCGTGTTCAGCCTCACAGCGCAGCGGCAAGGCACCGAGGTGGCGAGGCGGCGAGGCACAGCACTGGGGCTGGGCGGGGGCCAGCCGGGGAAACGGTGGGAGGGAGAGCATCCTGACACACACACACACACACACACACACACACACACACACACACACACACACACATCGGAGGTGAACACGAAACACACGCACGCACACGTGTGCACAGACAGACATGCTGCATGTACTCACACACGCATACACGCACAGACCCACAATCGCACAAGCACACACAAACACACACCCACACACACACGCACGCACAGGCCATGTACTGTTAACTAGGGCTACAGTGAACGAGTACAGATGCTGGAAAGGAGCACGTGTGTGTGTGTGTGTGTGTGTGTGTGTGTGTGTGTGTGTGTGTGTGTGTGTGTGTGTGTGTGTGTGTGTGTGTGTGTGTGTGTGTGTGTGTGTTACTGTGCTTGTTTTCTCATTGTAACTGTTGTCTGTGTGATGGTGTGTCAGGCTGTGTGTGCTGTAATACAGTTCCGCCTCTATCACATGGTGGCGTGCATAATGTGTTTATCAAGTGCGCAATCATGCCCGGAGCTTATGTATGCACGCATGTGTGCACAAGTGCAATTCCATGTGTGTCCGCCGCACATTCTGTCTGGTGCGTAGTTGCGTGTGTGTGTGTGTGTGTGTCTGTGTGTGCGTGTGCTTACAGCGCCTGTATGTGTGTGTTAGCATGTGTGTGTGTTTGTTCACCCTAGGCCTACCGAGGTGCGCCCCACCCTGTCAGGGCCCAGTGCCGAGTCACCCAAGTTTCAAATGGCAGCTGCACACACACACACACACACACACACACACACACACACACACACACACACACACACACACACACACACACACACACACACACACACACAGACACGCACGCACACACACTCAGAGCGAGACTTAGGGCCAACGTCAACAGATGAGCTGGTCTGAACTGGCTCGCTGTGTGTTCTGATTGTAAATTGCGCTGGTGATGATTAGAGAACTCCAGCACAGGATGTCGACTCTTAAAACTGTCCAGAGAAAATCATTTTCGACTATGTTCAGGAAACTTTTTTTCCCCCTCTTCTCTTCCCCTCGTCTACTTGAACCCCCTCCCAGCCCCCCTCCCCGTCTTTAATTTAAACATCATGGTCTCCATGCGAGGAGGTGGAAGGAGTTGGTGTGTGTAAATTGGTTTAAGGCCCTCGGAGCACAAGGCCAGACAATGGGGGCTGTTTAGAGTTTCATCTTATCTCCCAGTCAGCCTCGCACACACACACACACACACACACACACTCACACACACACACACACACACACACACACACACACACACACACACACACACACACACACACACACACACACACACACACAGACACATTGGCAGGCAGTATGCGTTGTGTTGCATGGTGTGTATGTGTGTAAGAAAGTGAAATGTTTAGCTGAGCTAGCATCAACAGTACGGACATGGATTTTTTGACTGAGATGACAGCAAGAATATAAATGTTATCTCCTAATGCGTAAAGTTACACAACAAGAAAATATCTGTTTGTGTTTTGTGTTTGTGTGGTGTGTGTGTGTGTGTGTGTGTGTGTGTGTGAGAGAGTGTGTGTGTGTGTGTGTGTGTGTGCCTGCGCACGGAGTGCATTACCACCATTTACTCAGATGTTTATTCCTGTGCGGGACTGTCAGGAGGTGGGGAGGAAGATCAATGAGGGTTTGTGTAATGGAGCCAGAGGTTGATGGGAATGAATGACTATTGTTCGGCTCTTCGCCTCCCACTCACTGTTTCATGATGTCATCATCCCGAGACGCACCGAGCAGGGCGCGGGCCGGGTGTCGAGCACACCCGGTGTGCTGCTGTTTTCTTAAACATCCTACAGACCAAAGCCGCTGCTTTCTGACCAATCCCTTTATACCGACAAAGCTTCATCGAGTCACAAAGGGAACGCTAATTAGCATCTTACTAGCATTGTCAACATCCATTTGTCGGAAAAAACGCGTTCACGGCAACGCAGTCTTGACTTCAGTGGGACAACTATTTCAAGTTGTTCTACAGAGGTCCGTACCAACGGTGTGTGTGCGTGTGTTTGAGTGTGTTCTTGAGTGTGGGCCGTTACCTCTTCAGCCTGAAGCTGGCGGTCTCCGTCTCTCCTCGCGGCCGGCCCCCCGCCGTGTGGCCCAGCGAGGCGACCGGCAGCGTGTTAGCGGCTCCAGAGGCCTCTCACCACCTCCTCCCCGGCCCTAATGCAGATTTATGGGCTCCCCTCCTGGCCCTGCCGCGCTCCACAGGTGATTCTCTCCTTCCTAAGAGAGAGAGAGAGAGAGTGAGCGAGAGAGAGAGAGAGAGAGAGAGAGAGAGGGGGGAGGGGGCGGGAGGAAGAGCCGCTGTGACTGGAGCCGTGTGTCGCTCCGGGCTTGGACTTTCTGCAGGTCCTCTCCTCTCCCTCTCACTCTCTCTCCACGGGAACGTCCAGCTTGAATCCCTCAGGGAAGGCGGGAGGGGAAAGGGACCGGCCCCGCGACCGCCACCACCCTGGAGAGAGACAACAAAGAGGGCCAGTGAGACGGAGCCTGGACGGGGGCGGACGGGGCCCAGAGGATGTGTGTGTGTGTGTGTGTGTGTGTGTGTGTGCCTGTGTGTGTGTGTGTGTGTGTGTGCCTGTGTGCGTGTGTGAGGGACAGGGAGTGTGTGTTAGCGGAGGAGGGAACAGGGAGGATGTCAACGTGTCCCTGGGGCGGCCGATGAAAACGCGGTCCCAAACAGGCTGGGCCTTTGACGTGAAGGAAGGAGGAGGAGGAGGGGGGTTACTGATGTAGGAGGGAGTATTTCCTCTCTCTCTCTCTCTCTCTCTCTCTCTCTCTCTCTCTTTTTTTTATTTCACTCCCTCGCTCACTGACTCCCTGCTCCCCGCCGCGCGGCTCAGACTTTAGAGCCCACATTAAATTCCTGTCGACAGGCGGAGGGTGGGAAACAGGGGCCTTCTGCTGCCGTCGCTGTTCCCCTGCAAGCCCTGCGGGAGTGTCGCCCGGCCTTTCCTCGACACACCACTTTTCTGCTCCCCCTCTCAGTCCCCCTCTCTCCCCGACCTATTCCTCCCTCACTCCCTCCCTCCCTCCTCCTTCTCTCCTCTCCTCGACGTCTCCCGGTTGTTTGGACAAAAGGGACCGTTCTCGCTCCGCTCTCCGGCGCCTGGCGCGCGCAAGCAAACAAACAGAGGCGGAGGGTGGGAAACACACACGTTCACTCTGGCACACACACGCACACACACACACACACACACACACACACACACACACACACACACTCCTTTACCCTGAGCACATCGAAAGATGACAAATGGAGGGAGAATGTAAGCAGTTCAAAACAAATGGCGGCGTTGCCTTGGAACACCGCGTCAGGCCGTGTCTAAACAATGACAGAGTGTTCGTCTGACAGCTCCTTAGAAACTGCCAGCACGAGGGAGGACGTCTCCCTTTCCAAACCAGCCAATCAGGAAGAGTGCCGGGGGTGATTGACGGGCCCGCAACACAGCTCTGTCCCCCCTTTGACAGCACGGTAGTAAAGGTGGCCCGACCCCGCCAATTCCGCTGCGTTAATGTAGCTTAGCGAAAGTGGTAACGCGATAGCCCAGCCAGAGCTCCGTAAACATAGGTGGAGACTGGAGCGCTGCCTCTCACCCCGGCCACTGGAGGCCGAGCCAGACTAGCTCACACCGGGGACCTGGCATTACTGTCCCGAACACGTACTGCGCAGACAGCATTGTGTGTGTGCGTGTGTGTGTGTGTGTGTGTGTGTGCGTGTGTGTACATGAGCTCAGAACAAGGACTTGGATGTGAACCGGAGGAGATTTATAGGCCTTGCCGTCGGACTATCCCGAGGATGTGGCGGGGGCCGGCAGGGGGATCTGCTCCACGTCCTCTCCGGTTTCTCCGGGTCAGCGTTTTGTCCTCGCTGAGACATTACCTGGTGACACGGGGCATTAAAAGACTGATTTGTCGTCTTCCCTTCTCACTCTCTCCCTCTGCCTCTCCCTTCCCTGTCTCTCGTTTTCCCTGTCTCCTGCTTAATTCTTTTTCCTGACTGCTGTTTCTTTCCAGCCCGCGTCTCCCTCGACCCGGCTACAGTAAAACTCTATACTGCCGCGCACGTTTAACTGCGTGTCTACCGGTCTGCCCTGTGCTGTGTGTGTGTGTGACTCCATGGTGGTGTCTAGTCTACCCTGTGATATGTGTGTGTGTGTGTGTGTGTGTGTGTGTGTGTGTGTCTCCATGGTGGTGTCTACCTTCTCCTGCACCTGGATTCACCGTGGCATTTCATGTCGTGGGGGGAACGGGGGCAATTTAGCTCCCACGCGTCTCTGAACAAACGCTGTACGGACCACACACACACACACACACACGTAGGCAGCACCTTGGTTTGCGGTGACCACTCTCTACCGCGACCTCGAGTAACAGAGATTTTCCTCCCGGTCAGTTGTTGATTTTACCGTCACAGCACAGACTCCATTTCAGAACACTTCCCCTGGACGCTCACTATTCCACTGATTCTAACTGGACTCCAGAGAACGGGCAGCGCACCCTGACAGCTATTGAAACCAGTGGATAGTATAAAGAGTCCTGGTATGGAGAGTGCAACATGAAACATAAAACAGCATTACACTTGGGTGGAGAGAGTGAGAAAGAGAGCGAGAGCGAGAGCGAGAGCGAGAGAGAGAGAGAGAGAGAGAGAGAGAGAGAGACCCAACATCTTCAGGATTCAGACCTATTAGTTATATATGAGAAAAACTCGCCGATATTTAATCTTTGGGTAGATCAGATATGGCTAAAGCCAGGAGAGGGATGTGTAGACGTTTTTAAATGTTAAGGACGTCGTGGCGTATTTCATTTTGTGGCTATCGGCTGTGCGTGCGTGTGTGTGTGTGTGTGTGTGTGTGTGTGTGTGTGTGTGCGCGTGTGTGCGTGTGTGCGTGTGTGTGTGTGTGTGTGTGTGCGTGTGTGTGTGTGCACAGAGAACTACACTGACGTTCTGCCAGAGCATCTCCTGTTTCAGGACTCCGGTTACTGTTTCCACAGCTCCAGAAAGACATTTCACTTCGAGGAAATTATTAAGTGTTATTAATATTTTGTCAGTGAATTCCTTATGTGGATGTGGATCTTAAACTGGGGCCAGCATGGTGTGTTTTGGGTGGATGACTAGCTGTGAAACCGCATAAGTGTCCTTGAGGCTGATGTGGGTGTGTGAGAGAGAGTGTGTGTGTGTGTGTGTGTGTGTGTGTGTGTGTGTGTGTGTGTGTGTGTGTATGTGTGTGTGTGTGTGTGTGTGTGTGTGTGTGTGTGTGTGTGTGTGTGTGTGTGTGTGCGCCCACTAACATTGGCTGGAGCTGGGGAAAACCGCTGGGATCTCCTCCAACAGAACCAACTGTGGACTAGTTTGTTGACTCAACGTTGGTCAGAGGGGCAAAGTGTTGCCATCTCAGAACGAGTGCAATGCAGAGAGAGACACACACTCAGAGGAAAAAAAAGCACACACGCACAAACACCGCTTGTGCTTAAGGGTCTGCCCTGTCTAGCCACGGGGGCCGTTTGCAGCAGTGCTTTGTCCCCACAGTAGTGTCATACAATTTGGATGACAAACAGCACTGGCAGCCATCTTGGCTCCGTGGGCCAAAGGGCCCCGGAATGGATCCTGGCTGGAGAAGAGAGAGCGAGACCACCGGCGCACTGCAGCAGCAGCAGCAGCAGCAGCAGCAGCAGCTCTGGTTGTAACCCATTCATCCAGCAAGTCCCTCTCCAGAGCCCCGGGCCTCGAAAATGGGCCTCTTTATTTTTCCCTCCCTCAAAATGGACTGGGGCGCTAAAGAGGCTCTTAGCCACAGCTGGCCGTGTTATTTTTAATTTATCGGACAAAGTCCTGGCTCTGGAAGTGGTGGGAGAGCTGCCGGTGTTTTTAAGCCGCCTGTAATCCTGCCTCTGACGTGCATTAATACTTAAGAAAGCGAAACAGCAAAATGAGATCAACCAGCCCCAAACACAGTCAGGAGCCCGCCCACGCACAGGACTGTTCTAACCTGCTTTCCCTTCTTAGTCCTAGCTGGTAGTTTCTGGAGTTTCAGTGAGCTATTGCTGCTTGGTAACATCAGCTCCGGTGAGAGTTTACGAGTCTCTCAGAATCAGCTCCTTTTCTGTGTACCCCTATTCTATTCACAAAAAAACAGGTTCACAAAATGATGACATTCTTTTTTTTAAGACACACCCTTTTTTTAAAACACCTTTTTTAGGAATGTATGTCTTTTCAAAAGAAACTAAAGGTTAAGTTGTATCTTTTGCATATCATTTGCCACTTATTCCTGTTTAAATGATCATGGAGTCATCTGGATCATTGAGAATTTATTGTTTAATAGAGAGGGCAAGTTAAATTAGACAGCAGTGTGTTGCTGGAGAAATACAGGGAGCTGCATCTGGTGAATGGTCAATATCCTCGATCAATAATGTTCAAAGTTTGGATGCCATAGGGCCTGACAGATATGAATTGTATTATTCTTTTTTTTGTCAGAGTGAAGAATGGATCGGGTTGGGATTGTTGTGTTGGGGGAATTTCAACTTGATATTTTGTATTTTTATTTTGCCAGGCATTTGGGGGGTTGGGGTCAGAAAAACTGCAGACAGTAGAGAACTTCAGGTTCGACAGCGCACAGTCAACATTGCTACGAGTCTGCCTGTAGAAAAACAGAATATTAACAATCCGGACCTAACGTGATTCCTGTCTCTAAAATTATAAAAAGAATCTTCAACGTTTTTTTGTTTTTTTAAAGTAGGTATCGCAACACGACTCTTTAACCCTCCCATTGAAATTCAAAATGGCAACATCCTCGCTATCGACCTGCGTCCGCCTATT
Organism: Galaxias olidus; assembly: GCA_026901105.3. Lineage (NCBI taxonomy): Eukaryota > Metazoa > Chordata > Actinopteri > Galaxiiformes > Galaxiidae > Galaxias > Galaxias olidus. The sequence goes on from JAPMUY010009970.1 coordinate 85,371, forward strand.
GAAGTCCATTGCCAAGGAAATGAATCCAATGGGTTCCGCTGGCCTGTAAATTGGAGCAGACAATTAGGCCGGGTCGTGGCTGTCAGTCAAGGCGCTGCTGTAGCAAGGTGCTGCTCCGTGAGCTGGAATCAGGCGGGCCCAGGAGGAGCAGACAGGAGGCAGGTGGGGCCGGGCGGGGCAGGGCAGGCAGGCAGGCAGGCAGGCAGGCAGGCAGGCAGGCGGGCTGGCGGGGGGCCGGCAGCGTACAGCCAGGGTCTGGGCTGCTGCTCCACACACCATTGTACTGTTAGCCTGGAGACATTCTGTCAAAGCCTGCTCTGGCCTGACACCTCGGATCACAGTTTGATAGATGGAAGGGAGTGCCTCTTGCCGACCAGGTCCTATTAAGGTTGATGTTTTCAAAGTTTGGCGGCCGGGGCACTGGGGAAAAAATAGGAAGGACACCGGGAGGAAGTGGAGCCTGAGAGGGTCTGACACGCTTCAACGGCCGCCTCCCTCCCCCACCTCCCCTCCCCTCCTCCCCCCCTCCCCTGGCCGCGCTGTCGGGGGTCAAGGAGCTCCAGCCGGCTCCGGCCCCGGTCCTGTGTTTGTCTCCCACTTGCCGAATCCCTAACAGGGAGGGAGAGCCCTGGAAAGCATGCAAAGCTGTGCACGTCTGACATGCTGTGCTGTCACGCATGCATACGCATCTACATCAACAAGCACATATATATACATATTAACACAAACATACGTAGCATTACATACATACATACATCATACATCCATACATACATACATGCACACATACATCCATACATCCATACATACTTACATACGTACATACATGTACATGCGTACAGACGTACCGTCGAAACATGCACAGGTGCATGTTTACAAACCGGCATGGAGGCGCACCCGAACACACCTGCCACGCGCACATACACATGAGCGCCTGCGCAGACACCCGAGCCCTTGTTAGGCGAGCGGGCCCTGTCCGGTGGAGCGGACGTCCATAGGGTTCCATAGGAGTCTGTTTGTGCCTCAGCAGCACTCCCCCCTGGTCTGGATCAATGCTCTCCTGCTGTCACAGTGCAGTGAGCAGGCAGAGGAGGACTGGCAGACCCACAGAGGCACAAAGGCAGAGAGAGAGAGCAGGCAGTTAAGCCTCTCTGGCCTGCGTGTGTGTGTATGTGTGTGCGTGCGTGCGTGTGCGCACGTGTGTACTTCTTGTCATCAGAGAGTGTGTGTGTGTGAGAGAGAGAGAGAGAGAGAGAGAGAGAGAGAGAGAGAGAGAGAGAGAGAGAGAGAGAGAGAGAGAGAGAGAGAGAGAGAGAGAGAGGCGAGAGTGGGCAGACACGCTGCACCTTGACCACCTATTATGAAGCTCTTTGCCGCGATGTCAAGTGAAGGCAAGTTAATTGGGTGAAGCTGTAGAGCATGTTAGGGGCCGTGCTTGAGGGCTCGCCCGGCTGACAGTTGAGTGTCAGCGGGACCCAGTCAAGTGTGGCTGAGAGACAGAGCCCTGTCACCGGGCCCAGCGCAGCAGGGCCGCCGCCGCGGCTGTTAGGGCGAGGGAGAGAGCCCACCCCGCCCCTGCATAGACACGCACACATACACACAAACACTCTCCTTCCCTTGACACCCTCATTGTGCGTTCACACTCCGCCACAAATAAAGTGCACTCCCCTCCTGTGGAAAAGTGGAAGAAGTACCTTGACTTGAATGGAAACACCTACTGACTTCCCGGATGGTGCTATGAGTGGCAGTAGCATTGGCTTTGATGCTACCGGTGTTTAATCTAGCGTGCGGTCTCATTGAGAACAGATATCAACAAAGTTTTTATACAGCAATACGCTATTTGATTTAACATTTTAATTGTAAATAATAGTTTTTTTTCCCTTCGTTGTATTTGTCTCAAATTTTTATATAAAGCTAAACACTGATTAATGATTAGCTATTTGCAATATGTTTTTCAATTGGCTCTCTAATTATGTAGTCGCTTAATTAAAATAGGACTACAGAAACCTGCTGAATCTTATCACGTCAAGACTAATCTAAGTTAATGTGTTTGCCGATGAGATCGCGAAAAAACAACAAAATCTCTGTGATCCCACGGCAAGATGGTAAACCACATTTAAAATACATTTTGTATTTGTTTTCTCGTCATGGAAAGGACCCTACAGTCAAACAGACGGTGGTGTATTGACAGCCCTAACCAGGACCTGTGCACAGAGGAATGTTCCCAGTCAGGGTGATCCCCAGGGGGAGGGGCACAGTGTGCCCTCCACAGATAGGCCCATTCATCTTCCTAAAGCTCACATTCAATCTCCGTCACACTGGCAGATGGAAATGAGAGTGTGAGGCCAGCGCTTTGGTACCATTCACTCCTTCAGAAGTGATACTCAGCACCCCACTCTCGCTCTCTCTCTCTCTCTCTCTCTTGCTTTCTCTCTCTCTCTCTATCTCTCTCTCTCTGTCTCTTTTTCGCTCTCTCACACGGCATAAAGAGATCCTAATTAGAGGGGATTGAATGATAGATGAGAAGAGGAGGGACGCGGGCCGACTCCCGTGATCGCTGTGTTTTACACGGCGTTACGAGGGTCCCGGTTGATATTTGCCTGGAGACGTGAGGGGCGAGTCCGTGGCAACCTGATCCCCCGCTACGGGCCCGTCTCAACGTCTGGGCTCGCCATAATGGAGGCCTTATGAAACTGATGGCCCAGAACACGCTCTCTATTCTGCGCCGCACAAAGCATTTGACAAGGTTGTTAGGACCTTGTCCAGCCGGCAACCCGACCATTAGGCTAATTCTTTGGGTTGGGGTCTGCATCGAGCCAGGGCTTGAACGGAGCTTGTGGAGGCCGTGGCCTGAAGCTTGGTTGTGCGATTCCGTTGCGCAGCAAAGTTTTTCGTTCATTGAGGACAAATTGAATCCGCAACATGAGCATCCGGGATGCGTGCAGAGCGATTTTTCCTCGCTCGCTCTCCATAATGAAGGCGGTTGACTAAAGTATGAGGACGTGTCTGATCCATCTGATCAAATCCAAGCCTGCAGCGAGACACAAGCCCTTTGACACTGAATTAAGCACTCGCCACGGGCGCCGCAGACATAATTATGTTAATGTGATTATCCGCGCTAACAATGCAATATTTACAATGCAAAGCATCTCATTCAGTCACGGCGCTCCTTTTTTAGACGGCGCCCGGCCGCAAATATTTTCTTTGAAAGGAAGAGAAAAGAAAAAAACAAAACAAGTTGAATGAGAGTTTTAACCCCGGTAGGTGCCGGAGTGGTCTACAGCACTTAACGCGAGCGCTTCTTCAACCTGACTGTGGCTCATGTAGTTTTGAATCCTCCAGTGCATCACCTGGAATCAACTTAATGGAGTAAACCAAGCTTTGGAAATCGAATTCTTCCAGCATTTCTCCTATTGTCAGAATGCTTCCTGTCGGCTCCTTCTTCGGCAGTTCCCCCTGTTGTTCTAATAGCCCTCTAAACAGTTTAAAGAACCATTACTTTACATCACTTTGCTTCCTTAATGGTAATGGTGCAAATGCACACACTTTCCAAAGGAGTCGTTTTCAAATGTAAAAAAAATAAAGAATGTAATAAAATACTTTTTCATTGGGATCATCATTATCACATTTACTTGCGTTCAATTTCAAATAGCTTATCAATAACCCGTTTCAGAGTGTTTGACAATGGTGTTACAGTTGTGCGTAATTCACCAATTCAGTCAATTTACTGAGCCTTTTCACTTAGAAAAAAGTGTGTTTTGAGGGCACGTGAAACATGCATTGCCTTTCTTTGTACAGCATGCGATTTGGAACTGAAACAGGTTGATCTATTTACAGCCCTTTATATTCAGACATCCCAATGAACACAATTAGACCAAAACCACCACCGCCTCGTCCATATTCAGTCCCCCGGGGGGATGGGGGGGGGGGGCTCGCTAAGTTTTGGGGGGTAATTTCCCCCCAAAGTTCCTAACAAAGGGAAAGGGGGTGAGAAAATCAATAAGCCATTTTAGTCTCTATCTATCAAAGAGGATTCCTCCTTGTCTGTTTTAAAGCGGGGATGTGGCACTTTAATAGGATAGCGCGGGGCTGTTTGAAATGTATGCCAATGATTCCTGTCATTTCATGGCAGCCCGGCCATGGTTCACTGAACGCCCACTTCTCCCCTTGTCAGCTCGACTGAAGACAAGCATTTAGTTGCAAACTTTGAGCAGGTTGCGCAAACCAGAAATGATGTGACTGCTCCTACCGACCCCCCCCCCCCCCCATCCTCCTCCTCCTCGCCTCTCTACATCGCCATGTCACCGACGGTCAAAGGAGGCTTTGCCGCTCTGACGGAGGGGGAACATGCTGATTTAGTGAAAGGCCTGAAGTGGAGGAAAAGGTGAGGGAAGGAGACGGAAACTAAATTACCACGGAGAGGGCTCGGAGCTTTCCACACGGAATATAATGGCACCGGGAAAACTTAAGGGCCATATGACCTCTGCTGCTGAATATCTGGCATTTACAGAATATCCGTTAGTAAAGGCAATTTGTCATGTTTTTTGTTGCCCAACCAGAGAATCCACACAAACAGGTTCTTATTATTGAACACAAAAGGTTGTTGATTATTAATGTTTCTGCGTGTGAATTATATCGCTAAACAAACTATTTGCGGTCACCCGTTTCCCTGAGCCCTCCTAGGTCTCCCTCCGTGTGGACCGACCTAGTGGTGACTACCGCCCTGTTAACCGGCCGCTCTGTCTCTCTCTCTCTCTGTGTGTGTGTGTGTGTGTGTGTGTGTCAGAGTCCAGGCTGCGGCCCTTTATTTTCTGCCTTGTAGCACACCAAAGGAGAGGCGCTCGTCAGGCCGAGGTGTCGGCCCGGCTGACAAGATGCCCCAGTGACATTTCAGCTCCAAAGAGCAAGTGTCTCGCAACCGACTGGTCAAATATCAAAGAATAGGTCAAGCAGGGCGGAGCCGGGCCCAGTCCTATCCGGAAGGCCAGTCTCCTCCGCCAAACGCCAAACGGCCCCCTGACTTTGACGAGCCGCGCGGGGGCGGCAGGCTGGCTGGAGGGTGGAGGGGTGGGGGGGGGGGTGGGGGGGGGGTGGGGGCACGAGGGAGGGGGGGGGGTTTGAACGGGTCGAGGAAGGGGGTGGCCGGGCGACCGAACAAAGTGATGTTCTGTTGGGCATGGCCGGACACACTTGGTACCTTATTGGCTTCAAGAGGGGAGCAGACGTTGACATTGATTAATCTGCCCCCCCCCCCCCTGAACAGGGAGACATGAGGTGAGGGGGATAGGGAGGGAGGGAGGGAGGGAGGGAGGGAGGGAGGGGGGCCAGTGTCGGATCAGGGCCCTTTGGCAGCCCCAGACGATGGGCCACTCCAGTGGTTTGTATGGAGCATGGCCCCCTGAAATGTATTCTGACATTCATTAGAATATCTTTGACACCCATCATGGGGCGGGCTGGGGTGAGGGGGAGGACGACGACGATGACTGGAGTTGGAGAGGTGTCTCTCTGCTGAGTCTGATTGGCCCCCAAATCACACTGCTGTGACCCCACATTATGTAGATGGTCCAAGGAGCAGCTCTCCCACTAATAGGAGCATGGAGCCAGGCCCGCAGCGGCACCGCTGGCCACAGCGCCTGGAGGACTCCTGTGCTAACCAGGGCCGCACGGACGGATGGGATGTTTTGACTGGTAGAGAGAGAAGTGTGGAAGAGATCCAGGAGAGCCGGCATGCATATCACAACATGCAAGAATCTTCAGCTTTGGATGTAGATGCTGTTATGTAAAAAAAAACTAAACAAATCTTCTGCAGACCAAATTTTGCCCTAAATGTAATGAATAAGGAGAGGAGAGAGAGAGTGAGAGAGAAAGAGAGAGAGAGAGAGAGAGAGAGAGAGAGAGAGAGAGAGAGAGAGAGAGAGAGAGAGAGAGAGAGAGAGAGAGAGAGAGAGCGAGAGAGAGAGAGAGAGAGAGAGAGGCGTGTCAGAGCCCTGACAGCCATCAAGGCAGTGCGGCGGCCGGCGCTGACATAAATATTTAACACGGAGGGCCAACCTACAGCATGTCATGTCACGGCCGTGATTAGGGCCACCGCTGACCCCCTCTGGTGTAACACGGCTTCGGGGGCCGCCATGTGTCAGCGCCTCTTAGGCCTCCCTATCAAAGGGCGCGCCGGGGGCCCGCTTTAACCCCCACTTCCATAAACCCATTCCTATGGAACAGCGTTTCCCAGCGTGCCCTTCACTCCGCACTCCCTCCTTTTCCCCACTGGAGCATTGACATGCAGCCTGTCTCCGGGAGCAGGGAACACGGTCCCATGAAACTATGTGTGTGTGTGTGTGTGTGTGTGTGTGTGTGCGCGTGTGTGTGTGTGTGTGTGTGTGTGTGTGTGTGTGTGTGTGTGTGTGTGTGTGTGTTGTCTGGTTTGACGACCAGCCTCTGAAGACCACAATGTATGCCGGGGATCCATCAGAAAGTCTGTTTTTCATTGCTGGGACTTCATTTGGTTGCTCCCTCATTGATCGCCCCGCAGCCTTTCCTAACGTTATGTCATTGTTTGCAGGCCATCAAGTGTGATCCCCATGTGAATAATTCCAGCCTTTAATTAGAGAGAAATCCATAGGTGGAACCTGCCCTCCCTACCCTATCACGGCCCCTCGAAAACCCCATTGGGACGCATAGAGAGTTAATCAATGGTCAACTATGATTATGTTGCCAGATGAAAACAACATGGCTCTCTCGTGAAGGCGTTCAGCTGTTGGCCGTTTTTTTTTTTAATTTCCCTAAAAATACCCAGCAAACGAGCAGTAAGCACGGCGAGGGGAAAATTGCGAACCAGGGCAAGGTAGCGCAGCCCGGCTAAATATGGCTTCAAAACTTTATGCATATGAATGTAACCTCATTAATAGTGCAATGAGTCTCAGACAGAGGATCAACAGTCCCCTTTGATAACAGACCTCTCCTCCAGCCCTTTGCCCGCTCAGATTGGAGGAGGTCCCGATCGGACCAATGTGGGCACAGCCGACCGTTTTAGTCATTGATTTAAAATGTTGGAATCAATATTAAAGAATCAAAGCCTATAACACACACACACACACACACACACACACACACACACACACACACGCACACACACACCAATGCACACGCAGATGTACGCGCAGGCGCGCGCACACACACACACACACAGAAACACACACACACACACACACTCGGGCAGGGTAATGAGCTGGCTCTTGACTGGCGTCTCTCCGTTGCAGCAGGCCACAGCTGCATAACGCTGGAGTTTATTCGAGGTTTATTGGGGTCAGAGCTCCCTGCAGTACCTCACTGTGGTCGTCATACTAATATATTAACCTCGCCTATCGATTTGTGGCCCTGGTTAACCCTGAAGTAAATCACCAGCAGTGGAAGTTGCCGACAAGAAAACACAACTTTTACAAGCAGTAAGAAAATATCAGCAGCGAGATGGAGGCGGTGCTGTCATTTGACCAGGCTTGCCAACGGTGGGAGGGCGAAACTTATTCGCAAACAAAACCAAGTAGGTTGTTGTCCCTCCCCCCCCCTCCCCCAATAGGCTGTTAATAGCAAGCCCCAAGCTATTTTAAATCTCCCAAGATGTTGTTGTACCCTCAAACATTACCGTTTTAATGGATGCATTCAGAGCCGCATGTCTCAGCCTGGGTAACCGACGGCAATGAAAACAGGTCTCCCAAGTGAACGACCCAAACTATTGCACCCGGCGACCCTCCCAGCCTCCTCCTCTTCCAGTACGCTGCCCGCAGGGCTCTTCCGGTAGACGACATCGTACACCGCTCCTGTGGTCTCGGCCCCGGCTCCATCTTTCCCCTCCTCTCCTCCGTCACAAATCATTCTGCGGCCTCCCTTAAGTGCGTCTGTGTTTGTTAAGTGCTCCCGGACTGGGGGCGCTGGTGTTAATCCAATTTACCCTGAACATTTATTTGGGGGTGGGGTGAGGTG
>JAPMUY010009971.1:0-2500 GCA_026901105.3 Galaxias olidus
ACTCACCGTGTCCCACACAGTGCCCCCCCCCCCCCAGTGCCCCCCCAGTCCTCCTACACTCACCGTGTCCCACACAGTGCCCCCCCAGTGGCCCCCCCCGTCCTCCTACACTCACCGTGTCCCACACGTGCCCCCCCGTCCTCCTACACTCACCGTGTCCCACACTGTGCCCCCCCCCCCGTGGCCCCCCCCGTCCTCCTACACTCACCGTGTCCCACACAGTGCCCCCCCCCCCCTCCTACACTCACCGTGTCCCACACAGTGCCCCCCCCCCAGTGGCCCCCCCAGTCCTCCTACACTCACCGTGTCCCACACAGTGCCCCCCCCCCCAGTGCCCCCCCAGTCCTCCTACACTCACCGTGTCCCACACAGTGCCCCCCCCCAGTGCCCCCCAGTCCTCCTACACTCACACAGTGTCCCACACAGTGTCCCACACCCCTCACCGTGCCCCCCCCCCCCAGTCCTCCTACACTCACCGTGTCCCACACAGTGCCCCCCCCGTCCTCCTACACCACCGTGTCCCACACAGTGCCCCCCCCCAGTGGCCCCCCCAGTCCTCCTACACTCACCGTCCCACATCAGTGCCCCCCCCCCCAGTGGCCCCCCCAGTCCTCCTACACTCACCGTGTCCCACACAGTGCCCCCCCCCCCAGTCCTCCTACACTCACCGTGTCCCACACAGTGCCTCTCCTGTCCATCTCCCTCCTAATTAAAGCTCCCTGCACAAGGAGAGGGAAAGGAGGCCTCCTGTGAGAGTACACACACACACACACACACACACACACACACACAAAATAACAACTGCGCTGCTGATTATATCCACACACCAAAAACACACACACACACACACACACACACACACACACACACACACACACACACACACACACACACGACAACAGCACACACACACACACACACACACACACACACACACACACACACACACACACACAAACAACGAAACAATATCAAAACAGCCCTTTAAACAATATACAAACACACACACACACACACACACACACACACACACACACAACGACAACAGCACACACACACACACACACACACACACACACACACACACACACACACACACACAAACAACGAAACAATATCAAAACAGCCCTTTAAACAATGACAGACAGACAGGTGACAGACAGACAGGTATAGAGACAGACAGGTAGGCAGAGAGACAGGTAGGCAGAGAGAGACAGGTAGGCAGAGAGAGACAGGTAGGCAGAGAGAGACAGGTAGTTAGGCAGAGAGACAGGTAGAGAGACAGGTGGGAAGAGAGACAGGTAGAGAGAGAGCCAGGTAGAGAGAGAGACAGGTAGGCAGAGAGACAGGTAGAGAGACAGGTAGACAGAGAGAGACAGGTAGAGAGAGAGACAGGTAGAGAGAGAGACAGGTAGGCAGAGAGACAGGTAGAGAGACAGGTAGGCAGAGAGACAGGTATAGAGAGAGACAGGTAGGCAGAGAGACAGGTAGAGAGAGAGACCACTGTCATTCCTCTACCAGCCTTGGCCAATTAGAGAGCAGTTTATGCTTCGTAGTCCACCTGTCATAACGCATGTCACGTGCGCACGCACACGCACACGCACACGCACACGCACACGCACACGCACACACACACACACACACACATGTCTCTCCTGTGTTACTCTGAAGGATACTTCCCGGGGTTGGGCGTGGCGATGCGGTAGTGGGTATAACTGTGGCTGGGGTGAAAGTTGAACACAAAGACCAGCTGGGCTCGCTCAAACACCACCACCTTGTCCATCTCCGCTACCGTGGTAACCAGGCCCTGGGAGGAAGAGGAGGAGGAGGAGGAGGAGGAGGAGGAGGAGGACAGGAAGACAGATCTTTTTTCAAAATGGCTCAGGCGAAGGAGAAAAGGAAACAGAGTTTTTGGGTGTTTTGTTATTGCCTATGAAGTGGGTTGTGATTTGACACTGTCCCTGAGAGGGAGCTGGCAAGCAGACAGGTGATGGAGAGATGACTCCTGCTGTGACGAACAGGAGACAAAGAGGAGATAACAGAGGGAGGAGGAGGAGGAAAGCAAAAAGAGAGGGAGGAGGATGAGAAGAGGAAGGTGGACTAAGAGGAGGAAACCAGGTAGAAGAAACTGCGTGGCGGGGGGAGGGGGGGGGCATGTGTGTGTCTATGCATGTGTGTGTGTGTGTGTGTGTGTGTTTGTGTGTCTGTCTATGTGTGTGTGTGTGTGCGTGCGTGCGTGCGTGTGTGTGTGTGTGTGTGTTTGTCTTACTGGGTCAGAGGCTAGCCATCCAAAATGGTTCTCAGTAAGGTTCATGTCCCTGTCAAAGGCGTACAGCTGTCTATAGCGGAGGTGGTGTGTGTGTGTGAGTGTGTGTGTGTGTGTGTGTGTCTTACTGGGTCAGAGGCTAGCCATCCATAATGGTTCTCTGTAAGGTTCATGTCCCTGTCGAAGGCGCACAGCTGTCTATAGCGGAGGTGGTGTGTGTGCGTGTGTGTGTGT
>JAPMUY010009971.1:15000-20000 GCA_026901105.3 Galaxias olidus
AGAGAGAGAGAGGAAGAGAGAGGTTGAGAGAGAGACAGAGAGAAAGACACGGAGGGAGAAAGAGAGAGACAGAGACAAAGGGGGAGATGCAGAGAGCGAGAGAGAGAGATGGAGGGAGAAAGAGAGAGAGAGAGACAGTTAACAAGGCAGGGAACTGAAAGATGAAAATGAAGATATGGAGGAGTGTAAAAGCCTTTACTCTCCTTTATTCAACTAAAGGCTCCAGTAAACTTTAAACAAAAGCAAACTTTTCCTGTTCGCTTGGTTCTCTTTCGCTTGTTCACCGAGGCTGTGACGGTATACTTGTTAGCCGAGGCTGTGACAGTATACTTGTTAGCCGAGGCTGTGACAGTATACTTGTTCTCTGAGGCTGTGATGGTATACTTGTTAGCCGAGGCTGTGACAGTATACTTGTTCTCTGAGGCTGTGATGTATACTTGTTAGCCGAGGCTGTGACAGTATACTTGTTAGCCGAGGCTGTGATGGTATACTTGTTAGCCGAGGCTGTGACGGTATACTTGTTAGCCGAGGCTGTGACGGTATACTTGTTAGCCGAGGCTGTGACGGTATACTTGTTAGCCGAGGCTGTGACGGTATACTTGTTAGCCGAGGCTGTGACGGTATACTTGTTAGCCGAGGCTGTGATGGTATACTTGTTAGCCGAGGCTGTGACGGTATTCTTGTTAGCCGAGGCTGTGACGGTATACTTGTTAGCCGAGGCTGTGACGGTATACTTGTTAGCCGAGGCTGTGATGGTATACTTGTTCTCTGAGGCTGTGATGGTATACTTGTTAGCCGAGGCTGTGATGGTATACTTGTTAGCCGAGGCTGTGACGGTATACTTGTTCACCGAGGCTGTGATGGTATAACTTGTTCGCTACTGATTTGAGTTTGTGGTAGCTTACACCCCAATACAGAAGGGGGAACCAAACGTTACGGATCGCAACAAAACATTCCGAGTGGTTACGAGTTTAAAAAGTGTTCATATTTTTGAACTTCTTCAGTTAAGCTGCTCTCAACAGTATTCATAGTTTAAGATACAACTCCAAACTTTTCGAATTTAAGTGCTGCTGCTACATCCCACCATATATTTGGACCAATCACGTAGGATGTTCGCTGCTGTTCGCTTTTGCTGCATTAGCTGACCTAGAAAAAATGGCCTGCGCAGTTCCAGGCGAACAAACCACCAAAGGCACGTTGCTTTGCTGAGTTTTGTTCGCCTACCATCGGCGAAAGAGAACGATTTCACTTTCGCTTGAAGTATACTGGAGCCTTTACTCTGCACCCACCCACATGAAGAGAACAGCTATAGACACACACACACACACACGCACGCACGCGCACGCACGCGCACGCACACACACACACACACACACACACACACACACACACACACACACATACAAATGCTCCCCCGTGAAGAGAACAGGCTGTCCTGAGAGAGTGACCTATAGACACACACACGCACATGCACACGCACACACACACACACACACACACACACACACGAAGAGAAGAATGTCTTTAGAGAGCAACTTATAGACTATGTATGACAAACAGCACACACACACACACACACACACACACACACACACACACACACACACACACACACCCATTCAAACACACACACACACCCATTCAAACACCCACACACACACACACACCCATTCAATCACAACACACACACACAAATTCAGAGGGGCTTGTCTTTGTCTGTGGGGATTCAATTAAAGTGTCTTAAAGTGAGTGTGGGTAGGGTTAGCAGCTTCCCTGTCTAATAAGCTGTGCTCCACACACACACACACACACACACACACACACACACACACACACACACACCCTCTCTCTTAGCCACCATTATCAGCCATTAAGAACGGAACAGCTCCTTGGCAAGAGGAGGAGAGAGAAAAGGGATGGAAGACAGGGAGAGGAGGATAGAGAGGGAGAAAAAGAGAGGATATGGAGAGAAAAAAGAGAGAGAGGCTATCGAGAGAAAGGAGGAGACAAATTAACCTCACCCTAGCTAGACGAGAGGATATTCTCTCCATCTGTCTCTCTCTCTCTCTCTCTCTCTCTCTCTAGAAGAGGAAGGTCCACAGTAAAAAGCATCAGGGGTTGTTAAATAGAGGTCTATCTCTCTCTCTCTCTCTCTGTGTCTCTCTGTGTCTCTCTCCCACTCTTTGTCTCTCTCTCTCTCTCTCTCTCTCTCTCTGTCTCTCTCTCTCTCTCTCTCTCTCTCTCTCTCTCTCTCTCTGTCTCTAACTCTCTCTCTCTCTCTCTCTCTCTCTCTCTCTCTCTCTACTCTCTCTCTCTCTCTCTCTCTCTCTCTCTCTCTCTCTCTCTCTCTCTCTCTCTCTCTCTCTCTCTCTCTCTCTCTCTCTCTCTCTCTCTCTCTCTCTCTCTCTCTCTCTCTCTCTCTCTCTCTCTCTCTCTCTCTCTCTCTCTCTCTCTCTCTCTCTCTCTCTCTCTCTCTCTCTCTCTCTCTCTCTCTCTCTCTCTCTCTCTCTCATTACCAAAGAGCCTCAGAACAAGAGCCAGTGAGTTCCTGAGAGGAGGGGGTACAACTAAATTTCCTGACATCCGGGCCTCCCCTAAAGCAGTGGAAGTACGAGTGGATGAGGGGACCAGGCAGCTTGTCTCCTTTCATGGACTCACAGACCTGGATGTTTCCACAGTAGAGAGGAAGCCGCTGTACCAGGTGTGTGCAAAGTCTTGCCATGCTCTGCAGTTGGCTGATCGAGTAGACCCTAAATGGCGGGAGAAACTGCATGAGCCGCGGGAGGTCTCTCCCACTTGGAGGCTCCTATACAAGGCTCCAGGGAAGAAAAGATCTGGAGACCTCCAGTGGTGTCTCCTCCATGGGGCCATCCCAACAAATGTTTTTGTATCAAGATGCAATGGCGAAGTCCTACCTGCATGTCCATTTTGTCCTGGCCTTGACACTGTTTTTCACTTATTTCAAGACTGTATTTTTCTGGTGCCATTGTTTGATCTTTTGCGCACATTGTTGGGGAGGTTGGGTTTTTTGTTAACCAATCGGGTGTTTGTTTTTTCTGTTGACTATACAAAAAGCAGCAGGGCAAGGTCTATTCTTGCAAATTTCCTTTTGGGGGAGGCAAAACTTGCAATCTATAGGACACATAAGGCCCGGGTGGAGGGGGAAGTAAAGGACCTGGTGGAAATGTTTAAGGGCCGGGTTAAGAGCAGAGTGGTGATTGATTACGCATACCAAAAAAGTATGAACAACCTGTTGTGTTTTGAATTTGTGTGGTGTGTTGGGGGGGCTATCTGCTCGGTGGAGCCAGAGGATGGATTAGTCATCCATATGTAAGGTGTAGCGGTCCACCTGTCGAGTCACAAGGGTGGCAAGGTAGGTTAGTGTGCACTGATGATGTCTGGTGGGAGGTGGTGTTATTTTAATACATGTGATTATTGTAGCATATTAATGATGCAATAAACTAGTTTTTTAAAAGTCAAAAAAGTCTCTCTCTCTCTCTCTCTCTCTCTCTCTCTCTCTCTCTCTCTCTCTCTCTCTCTCTCCCTCTCTCTCTCCCTCTCTCTCTCTCTCTCTCTCTCTCTCTCTCTCTCTCTCTCTCTCTCTCTCTCTCTCTCTCTCTCGCTCTCTCTCTCATTAACAGGGGGGGAGGCTCTTGGCCTTGTAAACAGCAGTTGTCAGCTGATGTATAACTTTAAACGTCTGGTGTAAAAAACCATACAACTCAGAGAGTAAACAACAGCATCAGAGTCAGCGCCAGCGTTTGTTTGGATGTGTAATTGCATCATGTCACACCCCCCCCTGTAATTAAGGGCTAGCCCATCCACTCACTTTGCAGCCTTGCAGAGTTTCATCACCAAAGGAAATACTGAAGCACTCCTCCCTTTAAATCTCCATCAACGACCGCTGACCAGAGGGCAAACACACACACACACACACACACACACACACACACACACACACACACACACACACACACACACACTGACCACTTACTGACACACACACATACACACACACATTACACAGACACACACTGTATACAGAAACATGCAGTGTGACGCACACACACACTATACCTGACCACTTACTAACACACACACGCACAGGCACACACACACATTACACACACACACACACACACACACACACACACACACACACACACACACACACACACACACACACACACACACACACACACACACACACACACACACACACACACACACACACACACACACACACACACACAGACTGATGCTATCTGCCCGTGTCCTTTAAACAGCGCAGCAGACTGTCTGTTCTAAAGTGATCTCAGGTGTCTCTCTGTCCGTGCCTTTGTCCTGCTCTGATCCACAAACAACAGAGAGAAGATGTCTCTATCCTCCCCTCCCTCCATTCTTCCTCTCCTCCGTTAGATACAGACAGAGAGATGTCTCTATCCCCCCTCCCTCTGTTCTTCCTCTCCTCCGTTAGATACAGACAGAGAGATGTCTCTATCCCCCCCTCCCTCCGTTCTTCCTCTCCTCCTTTAGATACAGACAGAGAGATGTCTCTATCCCCCCCTCCCTCCGTTCTTCCTCTCCTCCGTTAGATACAGACAGAGAGATGTCTCTATCCCCCCCTCCCTCCGTTCTTCCTCTCCTCCGTTAGATACAGACAGAGAGATGTCTCTATCCCCCCCTCCCTCCGTTCTTCCTCTCCTCCGTTAGATACAGACAGAGAGATGTCTCTATCCCCCCTCCCTCTGTCTGTATCTAACGGAGGAGAGGAAGAACAGAGAGATGTCTATCCCTCCCTTCCTCTGTCTGTATCTAACGGAGGAGAGGAAGAACAGAGAAATGTCTATCACTCCCTCTAATGGAGAAGAGAGAAGGAGAGGAAGAGAGGAGAGGAAGAACAGAGGGAGATGGGTATACCCCTCCCTCTGTCTGTATCTCTCTCTACCTCTCTCGCTCTCTCTCTCTCTCTCTCTCGCTCTCTCCCCCTCCACCTCTCT
>JAPMUY010009971.1:25000-27500 GCA_026901105.3 Galaxias olidus
TCGCCTGAGACTAATCTGTTTCTGATTGGTTTCTAAGGAGAGAGAGAGAGAAGGAGAGAGAGAGAGAGAGAGAGAGAGAGAGAGAGAGAGAGAGAGAGAGAGAGAGATTGAGACAGAGTGAATGGATGACAGCCAAATAAAGATGGACAGCAAGAATGAGAGGTAGAAAAAACGACAGGCAGTATGACAGGGAGAGAGAAATAAACGAGAGGAGTACCGAGAAAGAGTGGCATGGATGAACAGATTTTCTCTCTATAAAAAGAGATAGAGACAGAAAGAGAAGGAGATATGGACATATGTATGTACGATAGAGAGAGAGAGAGAGAGAGAGACAGACGGAGAAATAGAGAAAGAGACAGAATGAGACACTCAGAAATAAAGAGAGAGGTAGAGAGAGCGAAAAAGAGAGAGAGAGAGGGAGACAGCGAAAGAGAGTGAGAAGGAGAGAGAGTGACAGACAGAGATAAAGACTGAATGAGACACTCAGATATAAAAAGAGAGGTAGAGAGAGGGAGAGAGAGGGAGTGAGAGAGAAAGAGCATAATTGAAAGCCTGTCACAAGCTCTGCTGACAAAGGAGATGTGCCTAAACGAGGCCGACACATTTTACACACACACACACACACACACACACACACACACGCGCATGCACACGCGCACGCGCACGCGCACGCACACGCGCACGCACGCGCACGCACACACACACACCCCCCCCCAAATCAAGCAAGCAAAGATGAAAGTTGTGGGAGAGGTATCAATAAACGAGTCCCCTTCCCTCTCTGTGGGGTCAGCCATAATTGGCCGAAACAAACAACCTAAAAGACAACACACACACACACACACACACACACACACACACACACACACACACACACACACACACACACACACACACACACACACACACACACACACACACACACACACACCTCGATGCAAGCACGTCCAAACAGGAACAGCATAGATAAATAAATGAATACATAAATATAAATGGGGCTTCTGAAAAGAAGACTCCATTGTTATGCCTAATGGGCCAAGGTCTCCAGAGCCAGTTTGTAGACCTCTATGCTCATTCTCTATTCTCTACTAAAACTGTTAAAATACATCTCTATTCTCTACTAAAACGGTGTAAATACATCTCTATACTCTACTAAAACTGTTAAAATACATCTCTATTCTCTACTAAAACGGTGTAAATACATCTCTATACTCTACTAAAACTGTTAAAATATATATCTATACTCTACTAAAACTGTGTAAATACATCTCTATTCTCTACTAAAACTGTTAAAATACATCTCTATACTCTACTAAAACTGTTAAAATATATATCTATACTCTACTAAAACTGTGTAAATACATCTCTATACTCTACTAAAACTGTTAAAATATATATCTATACTCTACTAAAACTGTGTAAATACATCTCTATTCTCTACTAAAACTGTGTAAATACATCTCTATACTCTACTAAAACTGTTAAAATATCTCTATATACTCTATCTCTACTAAAACTGTTAAAATACATCTCTATTCTCTACTAAAACTGTTAAAATACATCTCTATTCTCTACTAAAACTGTTAAAATACATCTCTATACTCTACTAAAACTGTTAAAATACATCTCTATACTCTACTAAAACTGTTAAAATACATCTCTATACTCTACTAAAACTGTTAAAATATATATCTATTCTCTACTAAAACTGTTAAAATATATCTCTACTCTACTAAAACTGTTAAAATACATCTCTATGCTCTACTAAAACTGTTAAAATACATCTCTATACTCTACTAAAACTGTTAAAATATATATCTATACTCTACTAAAACTGTGTAAATACATCTCTATTCTCTACTAAAACTGTGTAAATACATCTCTATACTCTACTAAAACTGTTAAAATACATCTCTATACTCTACTAAAAACTCTCCAGAACCTACTCTACAAATTAAAACTGTTAAAATATAGCATCATATGACAGATATACAAAATAAACTATACTAAACATTCTCTATTCTCTACTAAAACTGTTGAAAGATACATCTATATACTCTACTAAAACAGTTAAAATACATCTCTATACTCTAATAAAACTGTTAAAATACATCTCTATACTCTACTAAAACTGTTAAAATACATCTCTATACTTTACTAAAACTGTGTAAATACATCTCTATACTCTACTAAAACTGTAAATACATCTACATACTCTACTAAAACTGTTAAAATATATATCTATTCTCTACTAAAACTCTCTAACTAAAACTGTTAAAATATACTACACTATATACTATAATAAAACTGTTGAAATATATCTCTATACTCAACTAAAACTGTTTAATATACAGTATTATATATGTTAAAATACATCTCTATACTGTACTGAAACTGTTAAAATACATCTCTATACTCTACAAAACTGTTAAAATATATCTCTATACTCTACTAAAACAATTTAAAGAAACTATATCCAACTAAAACTTTTAAAATACATCTA
>JAPMUY010009971.1:40000-42500 GCA_026901105.3 Galaxias olidus
AACCGTAAAAAAAAAAAAAACATAACTGGCAACGAGAATATGCAACTTGTTTCAAAGCTATTTTCAGGATAACTGACTTTCCTGAATGTTCAAGTCTACTTTTGATAGTGTGTGCACGTCCATTTGTGTGTCCTCAAGTTAGTTTAACAGTCTGACGTTTCTGTTGTTCTTTTTAAAGTCCACCAGAGCGAAGACCCCTTTGAGGCAAAACACACGCTAATTAAATCACTGCATTTAGGACGGAGCCGCCTGTCAAACCAATTAATGTCAGCTCCACCAAACAACACACCTATCATCTCAAAGCCTCTCAATTAAAAGCAGAGTTCTCTCATTAACACAAGTGACCGACATGACTTTCTTTCTAACTTTTTAGATACACTTAATATATTCAGCACAACCATTATGGTTGAAAGTGTTTTTTTTTTTTTTTTTTTTTTAAGCAAACAAAACAATTATATAAACGAAGAAGTTGAAAATGTTGTACTCTCTCTCTCTCTCTCTCTCTCTCTCTCTCTCTCTCTCTCTCTCTCCCTCCCCCATCTCCTGACCTCCCTCTCCCATCTCCTCCCTCCCTCTATCTCTCTCTCTCTCTCTCCTTCCCTCCCTCTCTCTCCACCCCCACCCCCCCATCTCCTCACCTCAGCCAAAGTCACTGTTTTTATAAAGCTGCCATTTTCTCTCTACCTTTCAAAAACAGGAGAACGACTGTAACACAACAAGCCATCCGACCCCAGTTTGATTGGCAGTGCTGGAGTCCAGCTACTGATAGGAGTACTAACCCGTGTTTTTATGGTGGTGGGAGGAAACCGGAGCATCCGGTGGGAACCCACGCAAACACGGGGAGAACATGCAAACTCCACACTGAAAGACCCTTGGGTCAGCTGGGGTTTGAACCAAGGACCTTCCTGCTGCTACTCTGGCTGAGACTGGGTAGTGGAGTTGTGAGAGTTGTTCAGATTTAACCATTTAGTTACATGTATTATATGCTGTGTATTAGACCACTTAATTACATATATTGTGTGCTGTGTATTAAAAGGACAATCCTACACATTATAATCTGTTCAAGGTCTGTCAATGGTCATTGTTACGATCTCGGTAGACTCTCCCCCTCTCTTACAGCGCACTCCTGTATTTGATACAACGACACAATGGCAGAGGCGTGCCTAGAGGCTTAGGACTGAGCCTGCGCACCAACAAGGGAGGGTCTAACGTCTAAACCAATGACTCCTCTCCATCCAGTTGACATTTGATCTTGTATTCTACCACTGTATAAAAGGAGGACACACCCCTCCCAGGTGGCGGCATTCAGTAGACTGGGTTTGTGTGTCTCTGTGTGTGTGTGTAGGACAGCAGACTGGTGTAGCGTGGTGTTGCCCTTTGTTATCTTTTGATATCATCGTATTCTTGACATTATTATTTTGTATTGATTACTTTATTGATTAAAGCTTGCTATTGCTTATACCTTTAGTCCTGTCGTTTCTCAGAACTGCGGGACGCGACAAAATATAACACTGGTCTCAGATCAGCCTATAACCTGCTACCCTGAGAATGATAGTGGAGCTGTGAGAGTTTAAAAACTGATCTGAGACCAGTGGTAACCTGCTACCCTGAGTAATGACAGTGGCGCTCTGGGAGTATACTACTGGTCCAGGATCAGTTGACAACCTGCTACCCTGAGTACTGGCAGTGGAGCTCTGGGAGTATACTACTGTTCTCAGATCAGTTCATAACCTGCTACCCTAAGTACTGATAGTGACGCTCTGGGAGTATACTGTTCTCAGATCAGTTCATAACCTGCTACCCTGAGTACTGATAGTGACGCTCTGGGGAGTATACTACTGTTCTCAGATCAGTTCATAACCTGCTACCCTAAGTACTGATAGTGACGCTCTGGGAGTTTGACGCTGGTCTCAGACCGGCCTATCACCTGTGATTGAATCAGATTAGCTACTGTAGTTACTTCAAAACTTGTTGGTTATATTCATGTCTCTAGACATCAAAACAAAACAAACAAAAAACATTCATAGCAAATAGTAACTTCAGGGATTAAATAAAAAAAAACTTTGTATTAACTTCAAATATATATATATCTATATTCCTGTCTGTCTGTCAGGCCCATGTGTTGGAAAGCCTTCAGACGCTTGACAGTATAAAAACAGGATGATAGGTTTACTTTCCATCAGCCTATAACAGCATGACATCCTCTGGCCCCATTCTACCTCTCCTCTCATCCATACACCCATCCTCTCCTCCCTCTCTTCTCTCTCTCTCTCTCTCTCTCTCTCCACACCCAGTCCTCTCATCCATACACCCATCCTCTCTCTCTCTCTCTTTCTCTCCACCCATCCATCCCTTTCCTCTCTCTCTCTCCCCAGTCCTCCCTCTCTCTCTCCTCTCTCTCTCTACACCCCATCAACCCTCTTTCTACGCCAGGCCCCCGTCTGCCTGTCTGTCTGTCTGCCTGCCTGTCTCCCCGTAGAGAGGAGTAAACTCCCAACAC
>JAPMUY010009971.1:50000-55000 GCA_026901105.3 Galaxias olidus
GCGTCCAACGATGAAACCTTGATTGACTAATTAAATAATTAACTTGATGAATTAGGTTGAGCTGTTATGGGACGTTTTAATGGGATTACCTTTCAGAAGATGAAAGAATGCTGACTCTCGCTGTCGGACTCTCTGTCCACTGAAACACAAAGCCATCTGTACATCTCTACTTCTCTGCTAGGAGTGGGGATGACTGGGGGGAGGGGGGACTGAGAAGGGGGGGGGGGGCGGTGAGACAGGTGAGGGGGTGAGAAAGACGAGGGGGAGGAGGGGGGGTGAGACCAGTCCAGGGGGGGAGGGGAGTGAGATAGTCGAGAAGGGGAGGGGAGTGAGATAGTCGAGAGGGGGAGGGGAGTGAGATAGTCGAGAGGGGGGATAGTCGAGAGGGGGGGGATAGTCGAGAGGGGGAGGATAGTCGAGAGGGGGAGGGGAGTGAGATAGTCGAGAGGGGGAGGGGAGTGAGATAGTCGAGAGGGGGGGGTGAGACAGTCGAGAGGGGGGGGATAGTCGAGAGGGGGAGGGGAGTGAGATAGTCGAGAGGGGGAGGGGAGTGAGATAGTTGAGGGGGGGGGGTGAGACAGTCGAGAGGGGGGGGATAGTCGAGAGGGGGAGGGGAGTGAGATAGTTGAGAGGGGTGGGGGGGAGTGAGATAGTCGAGAGGTGGGTGAGACAGTCGAGAGGGGGGGGGGATAGTCGAGAGGGGGGGGGGGAGTGAGATAGTTGAGGGGGGGTGAGACAGTTGAGGGGGGGAGGGGAGTGAGATAGTTGAGGGGGGGTGAGATAGTTGAGGGGGGGAGGGGAGTGAGATAGTTGAGGGGGGGTGAGACAGATGAGGGGCGGGGACAGATACGTAGGAGACCAATCAGATGAGTCCTAGTCTGTTACTGGGCTGGTTCAGAGGGTACCACCTCATTCCACCAACCTCAACTCCACTTCCTGTCGTTGTTAACTTCCTGTTTGCCAGCCAATCACATTAGCAAGCGGTCTGTGACACAGCCAGTCACTGTCGAGAGCGCTTCCAGAGCCTCTCCAACCTAAACCCGTGCTGTCAATCAAACAGCCACAGAAAAACAACCTGATATTAAAACAAAAATACGCCATAAGACACTTATACCTGACACTTATACCTGAGCATAATAATACAGCAGCATGTGTAATCAAACTCATTATATTTGACTGTTTAAAGATGACAGGCGCACAAATAACCATTAGAGACTCGTCATTAGAGAAAGTTTAGCTCATTAAAAAAGCAGGCAAACAACAACACTGCACTAATACGGCACCCCAGCTGACTGTGGACACAAAGGCCAAGACATACTCCAGGCAGCTAAGAGAGCTGATCAATACGTTTCACGTAGCCAGCGCCTCTAATGGTCTCCCGTGCCTCCTCTTCCTCCTCCTCCTCCTCCTCGTCCTGCTCCGTGAGGCCCGAGGACAGAGCGGGCCATGTTGTTTACAGTCATAATCTCCCGCTGGCGGTCGATGTGTCTGTGTCGTGTAGGACCGCCCGGGACCCCAGCCGGAGGGCTTCGTTACCGAGCGATCGTACACCGGGCGGGAAACCCCCCCCCCACCCCCCTGCCCCCCCGACCCCAACCACGCAGCTCTGATTCATCTCTGTTTTTTAAATGTCAGTGACGTCACGGTTTGAACAGAGCAAGCCAATAGGGAGCCAGCACTCCTTTTGACTTCCTGAATGCTGCCTGATTGGTTGGTTACATTTCAACATGATCAACATGATGCGTAGTGGTAAAATGCGTGCATTTGTATATATGACAAGGAAGTCACAGAAACGTCACTATTTCAAGTGGCAGTGTTCTACCCATAGGGGGCATACCCTACTCACTTTTTCCAACACAAATCGATATATTTAAAAAATGTATATGCTATAATGTAAAAAAAGAAAGACCAAAAGCAATCTCCCATACACATATGAGGCAATGTTCTCATGATTTCTGCTGAAAAATAAGTGATTTAAGTGTTTGGTTGCTCTTTAACCAGGAAACATGGATTTTGGAGACGCAACCCAGTGACAGTTACACATGGAAACAAAGCATTAGTCATCTCCAAAGCCACAACACAGCCTGTCTCTCTGTTGACAGACACATCACAGCCAAACAACACACTGAACACCAGCGTCCACTGAAGCCATTCTGCTCCCTCTGAAGCCTCAGCAGCTTAAACCAGAGGCATTTCATCTGAGACAAGCGGACGCCTTATCAAACCAGGACTTAACGCTGATCCCAGATCAGTTCCTTCTGAGAGCTGAATGAGTCTTTAGGTGCGCCCTGGGGCTGATCCCCAGTCAGCTCAGAGAGGGATAGACAGGGGATTGACGACGGCAGCTCTGATTGGTCAACAAAGAGGACAGCTGTTTAAAACACGACGCGATGTGTGTGTGTGTGTGTGTGTGTGTGTGTGTGTGTGTGTGTACGAATAGCGATGATTCCGTTAGCAACTGTCTTTTTTGTAAATAGCTGTCAAACTGTGAGTACACCAATCTGTTTGTCTTTTCATCCACTTATCCATCCAGCCATCCATCATACAGCCATTCATTTCACTAAAACACTCCTCCCTCTCTCCCTCCCTCCCACCCTCCCTCCCTCCCTCCCTCCCTCAACCCCCCTGGGCAGTGAGAGAACAGTCCGGCGCACCTTGAGCTTGGACAGGTGTGGCACCGCGGGGGTCTTGTCTTCGTGGTCGGGGGGGAGGAGCAGCTCCCACTTGCCAAACTCCTTCTTGGTGTAGGGATGGGACAAGCTGCTCCAGCCATCTGGAAGAGACGGAGGGAAGAGAGAGAGAGAGGGAGAGAAAGAGAGAGGGAAGGTAGACACAGAGGGAGAGAAAGAAAGAGAGGGAGAGAGAAAGAGAGAGGGTGAGAGGGAGAGATACAAGGAGAGAGAGAGACAGAGAGAAGGTGGACACAGAGGGAGAGAAAGAGAGAGAGGGAGAGAGAAAGAGAGAGGGTGAGAGGGAGAGATAGAAGGAGAGAGAGAGACAGAGAGAAGGTGGACACAGAGGGGGAGAGAGAGATGCAGAAATAAAGAGAGAAATAGAAACAGAGAGAGAAAGAAAAAAAGTTTAAAAAAAAACTTTTTAACAGTTTAGTTTAATGTACATAAGCATAGTGACAAAAGCACGATCATGAATGGCCACAAACTCCCACTTCTTCTTTTCAGTGTCCATTGAAACAAGAGGCCTGCCAGAACACGAACACGTCACACCATCCTCACAATCACCCCCCATTTCAAACCCTTCAGACAAATGAAGAGCCATTCAAATAGCTACCCAGAGGCCTTCAATCAGTCAGTCATGTCTGCGTGTGCAACATCAATCAATAATCCCAAAGTAGACTCGCTGTGTGTGTGTGTGTGTGTGTGAGTGTGCAAACATCAATCAATAATCCCAAAGTAGACTCGCTGTGTGTGTGTGTGTGTGTGTGTGTGAGTGTGCAAACATCAATCAATAATCCCAAAGTAGACTCGCTGTGTGTGTGTGTGTGTGTGTGTGTGTGTGTGTGTGTGTGTGTGTGTGTGTGTGAGTGTCACACACACACACACACACACACACAATCAATCAATAATCACACACACCAAAGTCCCAAAGACTCGCTGTGTGTGTGTGTGTGTGTGTGTGTGTGTGTGTGTGTGTGTGTGTGTGTGTGTGTGTGCAACACATCAATCAATAGTCTCGCTGTGTGTGTGTGTGTGTGTGTGTGTGTGTGTGTGCAACATCAATCAATAGTGTGTGTGTGTGTGTGGGTCTCCTGCTGAGGAGCCAAGCAGACAGTCAAACAGTCCTGAGTGAGGCTGATTTAAAGTGAACGACCAATTATAATATCACCAGCTGATTACTGGCAGGCTCTTTAAGATGTGATTGGCTAAGGACGATATAAACGACTCCTCCAAACTCAGATTGGCCGGCGATAAAATAACTGACTGTGATAGGCTAACAGGGTTAAAATGAAACGTGCTCAATACTGTTTTACACACAGCTGCAGAGAAACTGTCCTCAGAACTAATACACACTGAGGCTCAATGAGGGGGGGCACTCCAGATTAAATGTGTGTGTGTGTATGGGTGTGTACGTGGGTGGGGTGGGGGGGGTGCATGCATTCGTGTGTGTGTGGTTGTATGTGTGTGTGTGTGTGGGGGGGGGGGGGTGTATGCATTCGTATGTGTGTGTGGTTGTATGTGTGTGTGGTTATATGTGTGTGTGAGGATGTTTGGATATGCGTGTGTATGGGTATGGGTGTGTGTGTGGTGTGTATAGGTATGTCTGCATGGGTGTGTGTGTGTGTGTGTGTGTGTGCGTGTGTATATGTGTATAGGTATGTCTGTGTGTGTGTGTGTGTATAGGTATGTCTGTATGTATGTGTGTGTATAGGTATGTCTGTATGTGTGTGTGTGTGTGTGTGTGTGTGTGTGTATAGGTATGTCTGTGTGTGTGTGTGTGTGTGTGTGTGTGTGTGTGTGTGTGTGTGTGTGTGTGTGTGTGTGTGTGTGTGTGTGTGTGTATAGGTGTCTGTGTGTGTGTGTGTGTGTGTGTGTGTGTGTGTGTGTGTGTGTGTGTGTGTGTGTGTGACAGTACGGACAGGGGAAGGGCCGGGGTGTGAGAGTGTGTGTGTGTGTGTGTGTGTGTGTGGAATTATGTCTGTGTGGACAAGTGTCCCCGCGCAGTGTGTGTGTGTGTGTGTGTGTGTGTGTGTGTGTGTGTGTGTGTGTATGTGTGTATGTGTGTGTGTGTGTGTGTGTGTGTGTGTGTGTGTGTGTGTGTGTGTGTGTGAGAGAGACAGTCCGGACAGGGCCGGGGGTGGGAGGCAGGAGAGAGGTGGAGGTAGAGGAATTAGAACACGTTCCCCGCGCGGAGCCTGAAGGCTAATCTCCCTCAGTCATAAATGATCTCCTCTCCCAGAGTTCATGTGGAAGCTCCGCCGCGACCAGAATACATGAATACTGAAATGACGAGACGAGAGAGGGAGAGAGGGGGGTGGGGGGGTA
>JAPMUY010009971.1:60000-62500 GCA_026901105.3 Galaxias olidus
CTTCATTGTAATTTAATGGCGGATATATACGACGGCTAAGTAGCCTACCAACGTTTAGTTTTAGTTTTAGTTTTGTTCTCTAAGCTCTATATGTATGCACATGTATTAAATTAATTTAATATGTATTAAAATCACTCAGACTATCCACAATGACAGTAGAGCTTAAACGAAATGGATCGAGGGTCAGCCAAATAGTGCTGTGTAAAACTCTTCCTATAATAGTTTGGGCATTATACCTTTATTGCATTATTTTCTTCTTTCACATGCATTTGAACTCACTATTAATTACCAGAATCATATTGTAGAAATAAACTAGTTTGGAAATGGGCGATATTATGAAGGTATGGTTTAAGCGGAATGGATCTATTTTATTAGAATGTATTTTACGACAATGCAATAAAATGTCATCTATTCATCCTAACATCTAAATGTATTTCCGAAACAAGATCTAGATCCATAACTAGATCCACCATCGTTATTTCTCCAACACTTCAATAGGGCTACTGTAAACACCTATCATATAACTTGTTCCAGATAAGTACATATCTAACAAGACTGAACGATAAGCGCTACAACCATACAGATGGAACTTGTAGGCCTACTGCATGCTCTATTCATTTTAATGCATGGGCGCAAAACACAGATTAAAAATAAGAAGAAAATAACAGGTGAACCGATCACTTAGCTACATGGACGTACACTATGTCTATTGTCTTGATAACCCTGCAAGATGACATGTCTTAGGGTATGACGGTCCCTAATGCCAAAATTGTATCTAGTGTTGCATTGCCTTCGTATAATGTATCCGTCTTTCGGCCAACCTGGATAATCTGCGGTCAAAAAAGACTGACAGCCATAGGCGTCAGTGTAGGCATCATATGCTGCCTAGAAGGCTTCCCTAAACTTGTAGTCTATTAATAATAATACAAATAATGATGATCTAACAGCATGGTTGGTTACATTAGTAATAGAAACGTGAATCAAAATTTGTATTGGCATGGCTAACGAAACCAAGGTTTATGTTCAAATGTTTGGGATTGTCAATACTTTACCCCAACAATTTGTAACACCCCCCCACATCCGTAGCTGCAGTGCGTTGTTTGCAATTATAGTGCATAATTATTATGGGAGGATTACTGGTGTGCTCCGGTACTTGACAAAATAGCAAAAAATTATAGAAATAGTTGTTGTCTTCTTCACAACAAATAATTTTACATGGCAGGGACTCACTGAGTAGACATATTCCTCTAGGTTAATGCAGTAATTTACTTTGTAAATAATATAATAATAATAATAGCAATAATATTATCCTGTGTCCTTGAGTTACTAGAAGGGCGCTTATAAATCCCATGTATTATTATTAAAATAAGTGGTTATGTGAATAGGCTACATTAAACAGCCTTCTGCTGGCAATGAAAGCATGCCAAGTTGCTAGCCTGATATTTCTGGTTGCTATTGAAAGTGAACTATGTTATTGTGGTCGCTACTAGCTACATACGTGTTAAATCGACAAATCAGTTGCCGAGATAAAAAAATCAAATGCCTTATGTCAGAAGATTTGGAGAACCACTGCACTGTGCTAGACTAGCTAGCTAGATAGCTAGAGCCCACAACACCAACCTGAGCTTGTGGATGACACTCGACTGGCACTCTCAGGTCCTGACTCATCTGCTGTAGCAACAGGAGATAACTTTTCCTCTTCCAAATCCTCTAGCCTTGCTCTCGCCTTGTTACATTATATTTCGTGTTGATCGTTGTCCTGCTAAATTCGTTAGCTAGCTAGATGCCGAAATGACAAGCGCTGTAACCAGGGCGCGCGCTCTCTCTCTCTCACTCTTTCTCGTGCTCAAACAAAATGCGTGTGTGCCAAGTAATGTAGAGTAGATCTGGGCCTTGAATTACACACACAGGACATAGCGTACTGGCGTCTTTGATCAATACTATCATATTGTTTATGCGAGTTTGGAATGACAGATGAATAGATCATGGGCAATGTTTTATTTTTTCTTACATTAAAAAAAAACCCGATCCAGGGCTATTCAGAAAACAAGCCTAACGACGTCCCTGAATTCATACCCTTGTGTATACTGGCGAATCATACCCTTAAGAAAATTGCCAACTAGTGACCAAAATGTTGACTAAACAGACATGCAAGAAAAGACCACCACTCCGCCAGCCTTTTATTACCGATGACTCGCTAACTTCTCACTTCTGTTCTAGTCAACATACAGACTTGGCAGTTGTGGCGGATAATAACTAGAAAAGAAAAAGTAAACCAAACGTGAGAATTTAAAAGGGAAGGTTACTGCCTTTTAATCACACATTTCTCGTTGTGACCGGGAATAACTTACCTGTGTAAACCTTTTTTAGCTAGTGTTGTTTGAACCCTCCCTTTAATAATATTTATATTACCAAGCAACATGATTGGCCATATCAGAATTTCATTCGGTTTGTGTGTGTTAGTGCTACTGTGCTTGTTTTAATTCAAATCAACTAACCA
>JAPMUY010009971.1:67500-77500 GCA_026901105.3 Galaxias olidus
ATGCAGAGGCCCTGAGTGGCAGTCCCTGAACGGCTAATCAGGGCCGATCAGACGTTTAATTTAACTGTCTGAAGTGGAGTGGTCCATGTCGGACTGCTGGAAACCATAACGACAGGGGAGATGAGCTCCGAGAAAGCACAGCGCACACACACACACACACACACACACACACACACACACACACACACACACACACACACACACACACACACACACACACACATACACACACACACACACACACACACACACACACACACACACACACACATAAACACACACCCATACATAAACACACACACACACACACACACACACACACACACACACACACACACACACACACACACACACACACACACACACACACATCAGTCACACACCTTCCCCTGGCTCACCCATACACACACACACGGGCACCCTCCCAGACATGTGTGTGTCGGTCACACACTCTCCTCCACAACTAAACACTGGAACCCTCTAGAGGTTCAGAGGTCGGAACGCTCTGACAAACGTCTTCCTCCTCATCTTCCTCTTCTTCATTAATTAACAAGTTCCTAATAAACCTGCTTTGTTTTGATGGTTTGACACACCCTGAGGCTGCGGCCCCCTCCCCATCCTCCTCCTCCTCCTCCTCCTCCTCCTCCTCATCATCATCAAGGCGTCTCCAGCCTCCTATCCTCCAGCGGTCTATCCAGGCCCGCGGCCGTAATGAAACCAACACTGACAGACACACTGTCAGACCCCGCAACCCCATATCAGAGTGCCTGGGAGACCCCACAAGACCACGCACATCTCAAACCGCGTTAACGTGTCTTTATGTGTGTGTGTGTGTGTGTGTGTGTGTGTGTGTGTCTGTGTTTCCGTGTGGCCGTGTGTGTGTTTCCATGTGTCTGTGTGTCTGTTTGTGTGTGTGTCTGTGTCTGTGTGTGTTTCCATGTGTCTGTGTGTGTCTGTGTTTCCGTGTGTCCGTGTGTGTGTTCGTGTCTGTGTTTCCGTGTGTCTGTGTGTGTGTGTGTTTCCGTGTGTGTGTGTGTTTCTGTGTGTATGTGTGTGTGTGTCTGTCTGTTTCCGTGTGTGTGTCTGTGTGTGTGTGTGTGTGTGTGTTTCCGTGTGTGTGTGTGTTTCCGTGTGTCTGTGTGTGTGTGTGTCTGTGTGTGTGTGTATGTGTCTGTCTGTTTCCGTGTGTGTGTCTGTTTCCGTGTGTGTGTGTGTCTGTGTGTGTGTGTGTGTGTGTGTGTGTTTTGTTATGGCACAAAGAGATGTAAGCTGTCAGCTCTGTAGCGTACCTGCGGGTAGAGAGAGCTAATCCCATAGCGAGGACAGCTAGCCAACACAGACTCTATTCTACAGTCAGGCCTGGAGAAGAACCTGGCAGATTTCATAACTCCTGTGGACTGACGCAATATGGACTAACTCTCTGTGGTGGAGAGGCAGTGATAAAAGCTTAGAGTTAGATATGTGTAAACCTGTTTCATTATTGACAAATCGATTAAATATCGTATGTTTAAAAGTATGACTGTATTGACTGCTATGGCATTTCCAGTGACCCCCCCCCCCTAAAAGAGGCGGAGACTTGAAATCCAGTGGATGTGCCAATAATGTCTGTTCAGAACCAAACTGTATAATTAAATACTATCTACTTCATAGTCAATCAGTACATACTGTATACTGAAACCAAAATGGAGTCTACTACCCTTTTACAAAGATTCGCTTAAATTGTTTGCATCCTCATCCTGAACACGTGATCAAAGCCCTGGCTTTGTTTTTTTCTTTTTGAGCATTTCGGGGGCATAAAGCGTTGTCTAGCAACGCCTCTCAGGTACTCGACATTTCTCCAAACATAGTATGCCATCCGATAACTTTTTATTCAAACTTCACCTACTATGTACCGTGGGCGTACAGCATACATTATTTAGTATGTTAAAGATAGGATAGTATAAGTGGGCGATTCTGAACACAACCCATGTGCCGGAAATGTCTCTGCACGAAGTGACGCAATGGCGTCTTCAGCTACCGTCACACTGGCTGAGTGTATTTCATTATTCACATGCTGTAGTCTCACACCAACGTGTCCACTCGAGAACCAAGAGAAACTCCCCCTTGTGGTGACCAGCTGTACTGCCGCTGTCAAACACGAAACGTTTCAAACACGTTATGAAGGATAATTATGCTGATAATCGAGCAATCGCTCAAGTAGCTGTTGTTCTCAACAGGAAATAAGTCTTCCATATCGAAACCTTTTTAGTGTAGAGTAGGTTACTTTTCAATTTGGTCTCAAAAACCATCATCACGTTATTCCACCAATTAAAAGTACTAGGCCTAAAATTAAAAATGTGGTTGAAGGCTAAGAGAAGCGTGTTCAAATTTGGTTTCTGTTCAACGTAAAATACAACAAGGTAAAGGTAGAATTGAACCATCCCATCCATCACACACCAACTAGCAAAGCGCTCTGGCAGACAGTGATTATTTTTCTTATTATTTGATTTTATTAATAGAGGGGTAACTAGCTGTAGTGGGCTGCATCCAGGCGGACTGCTTCACGTTGAATTGATTAGCATGTATAACAGACTCTTTCCCCTGCAGTTACCGTAGAGGAGGCGTCCAGAAGTGCCCCTCTCTGCTCTGTGTCCTGAAGCTGCCCCGTACACATGAGCGTGACGCCCCCAGCGCTTTGACCCAGACACCACTGCTGTCTTACGACTCAGTGACCTCACCAGGTCCAGTTCTGAGGCTCTGCAGTCTTTAGCCTTGTGCCCCCCCCCCCCCCCACACACACACACACGCACGCACGCACGCACGCACGCACGCACGCACAGGCACACACACACCAGCAGTTCTTTAAAAGAGCTAAACAAAGACTGACTCAAGCTGCTCTCTGTTAATGTGTGTGAAACAACACACACACACACACACACACACACACACACACACACACACACACACACACACACACACACACACAACAAAACAGCATCCAGAGCCCCCAGTGACATTGTACACTGTGTTAGACAGGGGCCAAGCACACACACACACACACACACACACACACACACGCATAAACACGCACAGTGAACATATTCAGGAGAAGTGGTTTTAAAAACCCATTTTCCCCTTGGTTAAGCAAGCAGCACCAACACTCCACTAATGGAAAGCTCTGCCTCTAAACGAGCAGGGAGAAATTCTATCTTCCTCTCTGGCTGCCGTGCATTCTAATCAGACGCCATGACAACACTTGTAGGCGAAAACACTTGGGCTTGGAAACAGTGGGATGTGTAGTCCTAACGGCCCAGACACAGACACAGACACAGACACACACACACACACACACACACACACACACACACACACACACACACACACACACACACACACACACACACACACTGATATACAGTATCTAATCTATATCAAACATCAGCTGGGGTTGAGTTGATCTAGTTGGATTGAAGTTGTGGACATTGTGTTCTAGAGTTAACAGATGAGTTTGAAAACCATACAACGTCTTAGGTAAGGTGTGTGTGTATGTGTGTGTACGTGCATGTGCATGGTTGTGTGTGTATGTGTAAGTGTGTGTGCATGTGCATGTGTGCGTGTGTAGGTGTATGTGTGCGTGTGTTCATAAGTGTGTACGTGTAAGTGTGTGTGTGCATGTGTGTGCGCACGTGAGTGTGTGTGTGTGTGTGTGGTTGTGTGTGCGTGCGTGCGTGCGTGCGTGTGCGTGTGTGTTTGTTGCCAAGCAAACTCCCTCTGGCCTTTGACTCAAGTCACTGGTCTCTTGAGTAGCTTCCGTTCTTTAATAAATCTCTATGTTAGTATTTAAATGTGGTCTGCTTGCTTTTGGCACAACCAGCTTTTAGTCACACTCCCCTTACCACCAGCAGGCTTCTCCTACAGGAGATACACAATCTACTTTCACATAGAGTTATAGACACACACACACACACACACACACACACACACACACACAGGAGAAACACACACACCACAGGCTTCTCCACACACAATCTACTTTCACATAGAGTTATAGACAGACACACACACACACACACACACACACACACACACACACACACACACACACCTTACCTACAGGAGAAACACACTCCCCTTACCACCAGCATGCTTCTCCTACAGGAGATACACACTCTACATTCACAAAGAGAGTTTTAGACACACACACACACACACACACACACACACACACACACACACCTTACCTACAGGAGATACGCTCTCTACTTTTACATAGAGAGATTGGAGTCTTGCTCACTCCTCGACAGTAAGCTAGCAGTTCAGACGAAAAACTTTACTTGAGTCACACACTTTACATCCACGGATGGTGCTACAGACACCTATTACTCCCTGATAGGCTGGACCACACACACACACACACACACACACACACACCCTAAGAACACACACACAGCCACGCACACACACACACGCACACACACACACACACACACACACACACACACACACACACACACACACACACACACACACACACACACACACACACACTCTGAAGAACACACACAAATACCGAAGAACACACACAGACATACACACAGAAGAACAGACACCCACCAACACACCCCAGAAACACACACACTGAAGAACACAGATTCACACACATTCACACACACGCCCTGATGGGAACACTAAAACACACTACACAGAACGACTCTCTACACACACACACACACATGTCCTACACTAAAACACACTACACTGAATGTCTCTCTACACACACCATTTTGCCTCATACAATATTAAGCAAGGGAAAAGCTGGGCTCAAATTATTAAGGACAAGCTCATCGCTGGGAGGAGGAGGAGGAGGAATGATCTTTTTGACAGTGGACTCATTATCTGTGTCGTTATCCTCCAGTAGCCATCTCTCCATCTCTCCATCTCTCTCTCTCTCTCTGCTATCTCTTTCTGTTTGTTTTTCTTATCAAAGATGAAACCCTCCTTTTCAATGGGCGGGCTTAGTGGAGATGAGATCCCCTCGCCCCCGGGATGGAGGGATGAGATGGAGGTCTGGAGAGGATGGAGGACCAGGGCGACAACAGGACATTCATCCTAAATCTGCTGCCTTCCTCTCTTATCTCCTCCTCCATCCTCCTCTTCCTCTGGCCTCTTCCCTCTCTACATCTCTGTCTGTGTCTGTACGAATGGAAGGTCTCTCTCTATCTCTCTCTCTACCGCTACCCCTCTCTCTCTCTCTCTCTCACTACCCCTCTCTCTTTCTCTACCTCTACCCCTCTCTCTCTCTCTACCCCTCTCCTCTCTCTCTCTACCTCTCTCTCTCTCTACCTCTCTCTCTTTTTCTCTCGCTCTCTCACTCTATCCCTCTCTCTTTCTCTACCTCTACCCCTCCCTCTCTCTCTACCCCCCCCCCCCTCTCCTTTACCTTACTCCCTCCTCCTCTTGTTTGATACTAATGAGTTGGAAATCTACCAGTGTTGGCTAGCCTGAGGGGACACGCAACTGTTAGCACACCAGCACACACACCACACTGTCACACACACAACACAACACACACACACACACACACACACACACACATACACCTGCTGTCAAACACAACACAACACACACACACACACACACACACACACACACTTGTCAAACACAACACACACACACACACACACACACACACACACACAAACACACACACACACACACACCTGCTCCAGTAAACATAACAAACACACACACACACACACACACACACACACACACACACACACACACACACACACACACACACACACACACACTCCTGCTCCAGTAAACATAACCAACACAGACCACAGACAAAACACACACACACCTGCTCCGACAAACACAAAACACACACACATCTGCTCTGAAAAACACAACACAGACCAGCTGACAAACACCATCGAGTACACACACACACACACACACACACACACACACACACACACACACACGGGCCCAGCACTAAGGGGGGGTCTGCATAATGGGCACAGTGATATTGGCAGCAGGGAGCGGTGACAGTGTGTGGATGAATAACACAGCTAGGGTACACTGTGAAAACAACGGAGCAGGGGAACAGCGACACGGACATATCCGGGCCCCACAGCACCAGCAGAAGGGAGGAACATAAGGTCAACATGACAGGAACAGGAACAGGAGCGACACGGCAACTTCCTCTGTCCAGCAGGCGTCACGACAGGAACGTCCAGCCTCATTAGCTGCACCCGACGGGCGGACATTTTGTTTTTTTGTTTTTCACAGCCAGCCACCAGCGAAAGAGCATGACTACCAATTAAAACAGACCTGCCCCTACCTTCACACAAACAGGTAGACAGGCGCACGGAGCTGCTACCTGCTTGTGCGAACAACCCTCCCCCCCACCCCACCCTCTCTCTTCCTCTTCTTCCTCCTCCTCCTCCTCCTCCTCCTCCTCCTGAATAAGAGCGTCCTCTCTCCTCTGGCTCTACATTCCCAGGCTGTGAGAGTATCGGCGGGGGAGACTTCGGACCGGCCGTTCCCACTTTTTAATGAAAACACAAAGAGAAGCGAGGAAAACCGTAGGACACCACTTATTCATGCGGCCTGAAACGCACCACTAGCAACAAGGGCCTTTAATTGGCTTTGTGTGCACCAATTATTTAAATCCACATTGTTCTAAATAACACAGCTTCATTAGATTTTTTTCTGCCCATTAAAGTGGTGTGTTTATGCAGGCCTCTGGGAGGGAGGGAAGTGAACCATATCTAAAACAACGCCTTACCAGGGAGACGCTCTAGAGGAAGCAGAAGAAGAGGAGGCTCATAGCATGGCTAATAAAGCAGAGCTAACGGAACAACACAAGAGTCCAGATAGAATGAACACAGGTTACCGTTGGTTACACAGGTTACCACTGGTTACACAGATTACCATTGGTTACACAGGTTAGCTGTTGGTTACGCAGGTTACCATTGGTTACACCGGCTACCGTTGGTTACACAGGTTACTGTTGGTTTCACAGGTTACCGTTGGTTACACAGGTTACCATTGGTTACACAGGTTGGTCACACAGGTTTCCATTGATTACACAGGTTACTGTTGGTTACACAGGCTACCGTTGGTTACCAGGTTACCGTTGGTTACACAGGTTACCGTTGGTTACACAGGTTATAGGCTACCGTTGGTTACATTGGGATACTACAGGTGCCGATTTCTGCTGGCAGGTATAACTAACTTAAGCCTGCGTCTTTACAGCTAATCATAAACACAAAGAGAGAGGTCACCGTCAGAGGACAACTTTATAGAGCTGTGGAGACCAAGGCTATTGTTACAGGCTAGCTCAGGGTAACGATAGAAGCTGACTGAGGCTAACCTTAGAGGCTAGGGTTACATTTCTGTGGAGACACAATGATGGGGCTGACTGTAGTTAAAGGCTAGGGTTAGAAGGATGTAACTGAAGCTAACGTTAAGTTTAGAAGGATGTTGCAACTGAAGCTAACGTCATAGGCTTGGGTTAACCGTTAAGGTACTGTGAAGAGACTCTGGTTATCTTTAGAGGCCTGTGGAAGCTGAAGCTAACCTGTGATATACAAATTAATTTGCCTTGCGAACTGACGTGGACAAGGGCGGAATGTGTCTGGATTTTATTCACCAGTCGACTATGAAGGAGAAGACCAGACAAACTGATTGTTTCCTGTGTTGGTTTCGAGTTGATATTCCGCTAGAGCGCTCGTCTCCCCAGACACACATGTAATGTGGAGACCTACTCAGCCCTAGACGTCTAATAAAACACCCCCGAGCAACGTTTTTTTTTCTTTTTACCCCCAAACACCATTGGAAATATCCGCCACATGTCAACTAAATGGACATCCACAGGAAATATGACAAGCTAATTTCAACCCCCGCCTGTTGTCCCTCTGTATCTGCCACAACCCTAAATTACCAAGCGGCTCAGATTGTGATTGGCAGGTCGCTAACGTATCTCGGCAGGTATGTCCGCGCGACGAGGGAGAGTAGAACAGCAAACCATTAGAACAGATAAAAGCAATCAATCAACCGGAATGTCCTTTTTGTCAGCAGACAGCATACAAGGCCATATTGAGAGGAAATGATTTCGGTAACAAATGAGGGACAGGAGAACCGAAGGCGAGCGGGGGGATAGAAAGAGAGAGAGAGAGAGAGAGAGAGAGAGAGAGAGAGAGAGGGGGGGGGGAGGGGGGGGGGGCTGTCAATAATCATCAGGGAGCAAGACGGGCTGACGAGCTCACAGGAATTAGACCAGTCGGCTCGTGCATTACATTAACACTTAATAGACTGTTATTTAAGGAACATCCCGTCAACAAATCAACGCGGATACAAAGAGACGGCGACAGATAATGAAACAGACTGTTGACATTCTGGAAGCTCGTACACTTCGGACAACTATTAACAATCGGGTGAAGGTCACAAAAGTCCTGGACTACATTAAAAAACAGAAAAAGAAAAAAATATTTGACTATCTCTTCACTTCTCCAGAGTTTGGCTCTCCTGACTAACAGCATGACTTCCGTCTGGCAATGGAGCAACTTTTCACATAAACTAAAAGAAATGCATAAATGTAACATTCATGAGGTTTCATAACGAGATAATGTTTAAGAAAAGCGTAGCATCAGCTCCCCGATGGCAGACAGGGGTAGACTTCTGCTGACAGTGCCTAACTAATGAATACCAGCCACTCTATCTCCCTGCCACTCTTCCCTCCTACAAGCCTCTTCCTCCCCCGTTACCGCGCTCTGCTCCCGCCTCTTCCTCAACCCTTCTACCTCGCGCTCTCCCACCATACTGTCATAGTTTGGATTCTGGTGCGGAATGCCGAGCCTTAACAAGCGTTGACTCGAATGCAGACGCATTTAAACACACACTCACACATGATACACTTTCTTTATTTCTCACGAGAACACACACACACACACACACGTACGTACAAACACCTGACGTAAACACACAACAAAACATGCCAATTTCCATACACGCAAAAAGTGCACAAATCGTAGTACCATGTGTGTCTTACAAACGCATTACGCTTTACAGAAATATTGTTTTGATGGTTTGGGCTTACAGTTAAAAGTACAACTTAATACCAACATATAATAGTCAGCTATTTTCAATGTATTTATTGTGACGTCACACGCTCAGGTTTCTGTCACGAGAAGGTTGTGTCGCCAAATACTGACCGTATCATTCGTTATCAAAGTAGAGAATTAGCCCGGAAGTATTAAGTCCCGGACTAAATTACGATGTACAATAATAATCAAGCATGACATGAAGATATTAACTCTGCCAGGGTAGATTCTTGTTATCGTAACCTTATTCTGACCTCAATTATACTGCGCATTATCTCACATTAACTTCAAACCTCGTACGGAGAGGGGGGAAAACGAAAAGCCTTTTCATTTTTGGATTAAATAGTTAAATAGGAACATTGGCGATCATAACACAATTCAGTTGATCAGCGGGATAGGGCAAGGATCAGTTCTGTACTTAATGAGAAAAATAAAAAAAACACTTTTCATCTCTAGATTAAAGCTCACGTTTTGCCAGTAACATTGCATATCACTCCACTAAATTAACCTTTATTGTATTCTAGTTTGTTTGAAACTGATGCAAATCGGGCCATTTTTCTTTTGGCCTTTGAACAAGTCCAAGCTGGTTAGACTGTGTGTGCGCTGAAGCAGAAATACAACGAGGAAAAGGTGCTTCGACAAAATCCAAAGGACAGTTGCGTGGATATGAGTTTACAATATGTCGAAGAATGGCATGCATCTTCGAGATTTAAAGACATTGGATGATTGCTAGTTTGCTTGAGTATAGGTTGTATCGCCATACATACAAGGTAACAATTGACGTGTCTAGCATACTGTATTCGACTGTTACCTTCTGCGTAAATCCTCCGCATACGGAGGCAAGTATGGATCGTCTCGGAGAAGATGACCAAGGTCAGGTAATTCGGGTTTATGGTCAGCCATTACTG
>JAPMUY010009971.1:82500-92985 GCA_026901105.3 Galaxias olidus
GAGGAAGGGAGGGATGAAGGAGAGAGGGAGGCAGGGAGAGAGGGAGGGAGGAAGCAGGTAGGGAGTGAGTGAGTGAGTGCCTGTCTAGTCCTGTGTCTTTGTACTAAGTCACTCTAGCACTTCATGCTACTTACTGTCTCTGCAACCCTGGCTCACCCCAAGCCAATGGGACTGTTTCTACACACACACACACACACACACACACACACACACACACACACACACACACACACACACACACACACACACACACACACCACACACATCGACACACACGCAGACAGACACACCAAAAGACAGACATCCTCTTATTCTCTCTCTCTCTCACACACACCCACACACACACACACACACACACACACACACACACACACACACACTCTGTCTCAGGAGCAATCTCCCAGAGACTTTGTGAGACACACGTGACGTTGACATGGAGTGAACTGGACAGAAGTGGCAGGAAATGCTCTTTAAAAGCTTCAGGTTAATAAAAGGTTAAAGTGCCTTTAAAACTGCAGTGGATGTCAGTGTCTGGTTTACAAGATACTGGCACTGATACACACACACATACACACACACACACACACACACACACACACACATATACACACAAAACACCCATGTGCCAAACTCTTCACCCAGTATTTATTTTATTTAAAGTCTCTGGGTCTCAGCATCAGAGAGGTCTATTGCGTTCTCCGTCTTGGTTCGCCACCCTTTTGAATTATAAAGGTGAAAAAAAGCCTTGTTCCCCTCTGAAGTCTAACATCAGTGCAGCTCCTCTCTGCTAATCCATGACATGGAGGAAAACACTTAAAAAGAGCTCTCCCTCTTTACCTCTCTCTCTCTACATCTCTCTCTCTACCTCTCTCTCTCTCAACCTCTCTATCCCCCTCTCTCTCTACATCTCTCTCTCTCTACCTCTCTCTCTACCTCTCTCTCTCTTTTCCTCTCTACCTCTCTCTCTCTCTGTCTACCTCTCTCTCTTTCTCTGTCTCTCTCTCTACCGCTCTCTCTCTCTCTCTCTCTCTCTCTCTCTCTCTCCAACCTCTCTCTCTCTCTCTCTGTGTCTCTCTCTCTCCCTCTAGCTCTCTCTCTCTCTCTCTCTCTCTCTCTCTCTCTCTCTCTCTCTCACTGTGTTCTCTGATTCTCTCTCTCTCTCTCTCTCTGTTTAAAAACTGTGTTAGAGTGTGATTACTCAAACCTCACTGTGTTAGAGTGTGATTACTCAAACCTCATTGTGTTAGAGTGTGATTACTCAAACCTCATTGTGTTAGAGTGGGATTACTCAAACCTCACTGTGTTAGAGTGTGATTACTCAAACCTCATTGTGTTAGAGTGGGATTACTCAAACCTCACTGTGTTAGAGTGTGATTACTCAAACCTCACTGTGTTAGAGTGTGATTACTCAAACCTCACTGTGTTAGAGTGTGATTACTCAAACCTCACTGTGTTAGAGTGGGATTACTCAAACCTCACTGTGTTAGAGTGTGATTACTCAAACCTCATTGTGTTTGAGTGTGATTACTCAAACCTCATTGTGTTAGAGTGGGATTACTCAAACCTCACTGTGTTAGAGTGGGATTACTCAAACCTCACTGTGTTAGAGTGTGATTACTCAAACCTCGCTGTGTTAGAGTGTGATTACTCAAACCTCATTGTGTTAGATTACTCAAACCTCACTGTGGATTACCTCAAACCTCACTGTGTTAGAATGGGATTACTCAAACCTCACTGTGTTAGAGTGGGACTATTTTGTGCTTTTGTATTCTAATTACGGTAAAATATGATAAACGATCTTAAATCAGACGGTGTGTTAATCAGCAGAGACAGCCGTTAAGATCAGTGTGTGATGGTAAACTACACGTTAACAGCCTTAAGATCAGTGTGTGATGGTAAACTACACGTTAACAGCCTTAAGATCAGTGTGTGATGGTAAACTACACGTTAACAGCCTTAAGATCAGTGTTTCACTGCAAACTACACGTTAACAGCCTTAAGATCAGAGTGTGATGGTAAACTACACGTTAACAGCCTTTAAGATCAGTGTGTGATGGTAAACTACACGTTAACAGCCTTTAAGATCAGTGTGTGATTTTGGTTAAGATCAGTGTGTGATGGTAAACTACACGTTAACAGCCTTAAGATCAGTGTGTGACGGCAAACTACACGTTAACAGCCTTTAAGATCAGTGTGTGATGGTAAACTACACGTTAACAGCCTTTAAGATCAGTGTGTGATGGTAAACTACACGTTAACAGCCTTAAGATCAGTGTTTCACGGCAAACTACACGTTAACAGCCTTAAGATCAGTGTTTCACAGTAAACTACACGTTAACAGCCTTAAGATCAGTGTTTCACGGTAAACTACACGTTAACAGCCTTAAGATCAGTGTTTCACGGCAAACTACACGTTAACAGCCTTAAGATCAGTGTTTCACAGTAAACTACACGTTAACAGCCTTAAGATCAGTGTGTGATGGTAAACTACACGTTAACAACCTGATCAGATTAGACAAGAGGTCTCTCTAGGGAGACAGCGACCTCAGATGTCCTGCTCCGCATTCACACACTCATACAGTATGTTATCCTTTTGTCCTCCCTCTCTCCCTCCCTCCCTCCCTCAGATGTCCTGCTATACGTTCAACCACTCTAGCGTTTATCTCTTTGTCCTCCCTCTCTCTCTCCCTCCCTCCCTCCTTCCCTCCCTCTTTCCCTCTCTCCCTCCTTCCTCTCCCTCCTTCCTCTCTCCTTCCCTCCCTCCCTCCCTCCCTCAGATGTCCTGCTATACGTTCAACCACTCTAGCGTTTATCTCTTTGTCCTCCCTCCCTCCTTCCCTCCCTCTTTCCCTCCCTCCTTTCCTGTCTCCCTCCCTCCCTCCCTCCCTCCCTCCCTCCCTCAGATGTCCTGCTATATGTTCAACCACTCTAGCATTTATCTCTGTCCTGCCTCTCTCCCTCCCTCCCTCCATCCCTCCCTCCCTCCATCCCTCCCTCCCTCCCTTAGATGTCCTGCTATACATTCAGCCTCTCATTCCTTTGTCCTCCATCTTCTTTCCTTCTCTCTCTCTTCTGTTCTCCCTCTGTGTCCTCATCTCACTCACTCCTTTATATCCCTATTTTCTTTAGATCCCTCCATCCCTTCACTCCTTTCTTCTTTTCTCTCTGTCCTAATATACCTATTTTCTTTAAATCCCTCTCTCCTTCCCTCTTTTCTTTTCTCTCTCCCTCCATCTCTTCTTTTCTCTGTCCGTATCTCTTCTCATCTCTTTACATCCCTCTCTCCTTCATTTCCTGCACATCTCCCCTCAGCCCCCCCCCCTTTGTCTCTCTCTCTCTCTCTCTCTCTCTCTCTCTCTCTCTCTCTCTCTCTCTCTCTCTCTCTCTCTTGCTCTCCACCTCCCCTCTCTATCCCCCTCTTCCTCCGTTCTGCTGCAGGTGGTGGAGAGGAAGGTGACTACACTGTCCTGGGAGCCCGCTGTGACAGACAGTGAATGATAATGTCTCTGGGTTAGGCCCCTACATACTGATACTGACACGGGTACACAGTGGGTTCTACAACGCACGCACGCACACACACACACACAAACACACACACACACACACACACACACACACACACACACACACACACACACACACACACACACACACACACACACACACACACACACACACACACACACACACACACACACACACACACACACACACACACACACACACACACACACACACACACACACACACAGCGCAGGATGGGAGGGACAGATGAATGGGGTTCTATTAATGCAAATATTATGCAACTGTCTTGGCGTTTGTCGA
The DNA here is from genome assembly GCA_026901105.3 of Galaxias olidus. Taxonomy (NCBI): domain Eukaryota; kingdom Metazoa; phylum Chordata; class Actinopteri; order Galaxiiformes; family Galaxiidae; genus Galaxias; species Galaxias olidus. The sequence continues at coordinate 86,326 of JAPMUY010009971.1, forward strand.
TGGCTATTGCATCGGCTTTTTACATTGCATTGGTCGTTGCTGTGCGTTTGTAGTTGCTTTTTGCTTTGGCTTTATACAATGTGTGTGTCGTTGCCTATTGCATTGGCTTTATACAATGTGTTTGGATTTGCCTATTGCGTTGACTTTATACAATGCGTGTGTCATTGCCTATTGCTTTGGCTTCATACAATGCGTGTGGCGTTGCCTATTGCGTTGGCTTCATTGCGTTGGCTTTGTACAATGCGTGTGGCGTTGCCTATTGCATTGGATTTGTACTATGCGTGTGGCGTTGCCTATTGCGTTGGTTTTGTACAATGCGTTTGTTGTTGCTGTACTGTACTGAGACTGTACTGGTGGATCAAAGTCTCTAACAGGTGTTAAAGATTTATTAACCCCTTCTGGCTCGCTGGGTGGAGTTCACACACACATCAAAGAAGACTGATCCCCTGCTCCGTTATGATCACGTGTGTGTGTGTGTGTGTGTGTGTGTGTGTGTGTGTGTGTGTGCTGTGTGTGTGTGTGTGTGTGTGTGTGTGTGTGTGTGTGTGTGTGCAGTTGTGTGTCACTGTGTGTGTGTGTGTGTGTGTGTGTGTGTGTGTGTGTGTGTGTGTGTGTGTGTGTGTGTGTGTGTGTGTGTGTGTACAGTGTGTGTTTGCATCTGTACAGTGTGTGTGTTTGTCTGTTTGCACAGTTAATACCGGTGTACATTTGTGACGATGAACGAACTATAAAAATACACAAGAGTTAATACAGGTATATGTTTGTTTTGATGAACTTACTATGAAATACACAACAGTTAATACAAGTATACATTTGTTTTGATTAACTTACTATGAAATACACAACAGTTAATACAGGTATGCACTTGTGTTGATGAACATTTATGTTATTTTTCAGAGGCATCCTGGGTCAGACTATAGATGTCCCATTTTAATCCAGTCAAGACAAAATACATTATTGTATTCATTACAAGTCTACAGTATAGCTCTCTTTAAGATGTAATATTGAGTTTTTCATATAGTTTTCATTCTTTTATTTGGGTATAGTCTTTAATTTAAACATGACTTTTTATTCCTTGTTGAGTGATGATAGGCACCTCTCTGATTTGGTTTGACCTACAAATACATGTTTTGTTTGTTTATGTTTTTATTGACCTAAATTAACTATCCGATCTAACAGTCGCTGTGAGCAGGTATCTCAACAGGAGGACATAGCTTTATCAGCCTTCTGCCATAGAGATCAGCCTGTCGGTCTGTTTCCAGGACAACGGAACACATCCAAAATATCTCGCCGGTCCAGCCTGCTAAACCAGGACACTTTCAACATCGAGAGTCTCTGAGTTTTAGAAAAGGGCTACATAAATAAAACGTATTATTGTTTGTATTATTTTTGACGTCTTATCGATTATGAGAATTCGCAGGCTAGCGGATTTGGCATCTATAAACAAACGTTGATCTGGTAATTGTCTTGTTATGATCTAAAGCAGGACAGTTACCTTTAGAATATATAACTGTTAGACTAATTCAGCGGAAATGTTTACTAAAGATAATATAGCAGGAGTTTGCAGGAATGTGTACTTGGAATTCTTCTGAAAAGATTGATGAGGTTAAAACTAAAGTCGGACAATTCTTATTTTTTTAAATAAAATGTGAAGATCTGAGCCTCTTAAGATGCTAGTTTTGACCGTTTGATACGAGACCTTGGTGAAGTTCTGGGTTTCTGTAGAACTTTTGTCAACATGTTTTCTTGGCAGAAAAAGAGGCCGATAAGGAGACTGAGGAAATAGTTCCTGTTTTCCTTTTTCTTTCCTGTTTACACAGCGACACTATTAAAGAGGAGGAAGAGGAGGAGAAGTTGGTCTTTAAAGTCAAAAAAAGTCTGCCATCAAATAGCTCGACTTTCTCTCATGTAGACATGTTTATCCCTCTCTCGTTTTATATTTTTTTGTTTTTCTCTCCGTCCTCCCTCTCTCAGCAGGGGGTTACCTCATCATCCCGAACCCCTTCCATCCATCCCTTGTTCCATCCCTCCGTACCCTCCCTCTGTTCTGCCAAAGGAGCGCGGGTGCGTTCTGGAACTCCGTTTTTGGCTGGGAGAGGTCATAGGTCAGGATCATTATGTAGAAACGTAGCATTTTGATCTTCACATGTCCCTCTTTAAAAAAAAAGCCTACGGCAAACGTGTGTCTCCTCGTTAGAGCTCAGCTTGCAAACCCTGGCACACACACACACACACTCTCGCTTATCCTTAAAGTGACACATACACTCTCTCATGTGTCCTTAAAATGACACACACACATGCTCAAACATACACGTACACACACACACACACACACACACACGGACGCACACACTCGCATATCCTTAAAGTGACACACACACACACACACACACACACACTTGGTAAGATGGAATGTCCATAGACTCCTGTGTGCCCCAGCTTTAGTTAATGAGGCCCTGCAGAGAGCAGAAGTTAACGTGAAGTTTTCCTGTGTGTAGCTTTTCTCTTATCACCAGGGGATCAATGAGAGAGAGAGGGAGAGAGGGAGAGAGGGAGAGAGAGAGAGAGAGAGAGAGAGAGAGAGAGAGACTCAGAGAGAGAAAAAGCATTTATAAGCTCTTTTTTTTTTTGGTATAGTTTTCAAACTATGCATAGGCATATTGACCATATAGCATGTCCCCAAACTCACCCTACGTCAGTGTGTGCAATAAGAGGCCTGCTGGCCTAGTGAGCAGGGCGAACACATTTCAGCAGATTGATTCTGTGAAAGAGGCAAACAGACAACGACGAGGATTCTGAGAATGAAAAGGGATCGTCTTGATCAGTGAGAAGCCTCGCTACCGGACTTAAAATGTTGTTTCCTCGATTGCACCATTTAACTCGAGCAATTACCACACGCTATTAGGCCGACCGGCTTTTTTAAATGGTCATTTCACTTTGGCAGAATGCCGACAAGAATATTTATTACCGAGCAAAGGAAGGAGAAGTCCTAGATGTCCATAAATGCCGTCATTCACAGACCCATTCACTCCAACAAGAAAAAAAAAAAAAAAAATAATACGATTTTGGTGGGTGAAATAATGAGTGAAACGGATTTTATCTTGAACTTATGGAAATGTTTCAATTTGGGAATGAAGGAAGTAATCATTTTTGCTGCGTGGCCCCTCCCTCCTCCAAAGCAGACGTGTGTGTGTGTGTGTGTGTGTGTGTGTGTGTGTGTGTGTGTGGGGGGGGGGGGGGCAGACTACCCTGAAGACGAGGACGTAGAGCAGGATGTGGAAGGAGTGAGATACGGCCTCCTCTCCACCACGATGATGAAGGTCAGGTCACCAATATCTTCCTCACTGGGGTAGAGAAGGGGGGGGGGGGTGAAGAGTCTCATCACCTTTAAACTGATCCAGATGATGACCTTTAAGCTAAGGACGCAGCCTAAACGGGTCAAAGTGATGCGACAATGAAACCTTATTATTGCAAAAGTCACAACTTTATACTTATATAGTCATACAGTATATGTAAAACGTTTTATAAGACAAAAATAACTTTTTGAAAAAAAAAAGTCCAACTCTGTTTCTGCACTCGATGCTCCCGCGGTAACCGTGGTGACCCGAGACAACAGCACCAAGTGTCCCCATGCCTGTTTGTCCCCTAATGGAGGATTATGAAACCAGAGGGTGTAGGACCAGCGGGTTTTCATTGGCTGCCATTTAACTTGTGCTCACTTCTATCAAGCTTTAAATGGAAGGTGGAGGATAAACGTCTGAAGGTTGTTTGTGTGTTTAGCAGTAAATGACAAACCCTCCAGACACACACACACTTAAAAACACACTCACACACACACACACACACACACACCCTCTCTGTTTCTCTCTCTTCCACACACACACACACACACATCCTCTATCTTTCTCTCTCTCTCTTATACAGACACATACAGACACACACCGACACACACACACACACACACACGGTCACACACACAAACTCTCTCTCTCGCTCTCTCTTTCTCTCTCACTCTCTCTCTCTCTCACACACACACACACAGTAACACATGCACGCACTGGAGAGAGGGAGAGAGAGAGAGAGAGAGAGGGAGAGTGAGACAAAGTTGTTTACGAGTGCAGACACACACATATGCACCAGCATGGCTGACAGCACAAACAGATCAACAACTACAACAGCAAGCGCACGTTCTCCCAGTCAGGAGTGTAAATGTGACTCTGTCATTGGTTAGCTCCTCCTTATCAATATGGATTGGCCTGCACGTCACGCCCATAGCTGTCTTGTTGTGAAAGTTACGCTAACAAAGATTTAGAATTTAATCAGACAGAGAGGGAGAGAGGGGGTGGGGGGGGAGTGAGGGGTAGAGGGGGAGGGGGGGTGTGAGGGGCGAGAGGGAGAGAGAAAGAGAGAGAAAGGGAGAGAGAAGGGGGAGAGGGAGAGAGAGAGAGAAGGAGAGAGGGAGGATGAGGATGGTCCTCTGATTCTTGGGTGAGTATGGAGTCAGATCAGGTCGTCTCGTTAGCTGTTCAGCCGGCTGTCATCATCTCCCTCTCCTCCTCCTTCTCCTCATCCTTCTCCTCCTCTTCCTCCTCCTCTTTCTCTGCTGGAAGCAGCCAGTTGTTTTGTCATTAGGAGGGCTGTGGGATTGTTTTGGCTAAGGGGAGGAGAGAGGAGGAACAGGAGAGCGTGAAGGTCTGTGTGTGTGTGTGTGTGTGTGTGTGTGTGTGTGTGTTTGTCTGCATGTGCATGTGTGTGTGTGTGCGTGTGCGTGTGCGTGTGCGTGTGTGTGTGTGTCTGAGTGTGAAACATGGACGAGGGGATGAGAGAGTGTCAGGGACTATAGATGACCTCTCCTGCTCTCCTCTGTTTGGGAATGAGAGATGTGTTCATTCATGTGTCCGCATAATTCACCTGTGAGGTTCCTGCAGCCACCATTTAGTTAGTGCTCAGTCATACTCAGTGTCTGAGGTGGCCAACGGCCAAAGAGATAACGGGGGTAGAGAGAGAGGGGGGGGGGAGAGAGAAAGAGAGGGGGAAGAGAGAAACGGGGGGGATAGAGAGAAGGAGAGAGAGAGAGAGGGAGAGAGAGGGGGGATAAAAAAGAGAGGGGGAGAGAGGCACAGAGGGAGAGAGAGAGAGAGAGAGAGAGAGAGAGAGAGAGAGAGAGAGAGAGAGAGAGAGAGAGAGAGAGAGAGAGAGAGAGAGAGAGAGAGAGAGAGAGAGAGATCGGGAGGGAGAGGGGAAGGGGTGGGATAGAGAGAGTCCCGAGAGAGAAAGAGAGGGATGAGAGAGAGAGAGAGAGGGAGGGAGGGGCGGTACACTGTGTAGAGAGTCTCATTGCATCACCCTCAGCATTTACACAGGACGACTCGCAGACTCTTATAGAGATCAATCTAGAGCGAGGGCAGACGAAAACACACAGCTACACTTTGAACTGACAGTGATGAGGTCTAAGGTCCAGGAACTAATGAATCTACAGTGTACTGTCTGTAATCTAAAGTGTACTGTCAGTAATCTAAAGTGTACTGTCAGTAATCTACAGTGTACTGTCAGTAATCTACAGTGTACTGTCTGTAATCTACAGTGTACTGTCAGTAATCTACAGTTGACTGTCTGTAATCTACAGTGTACTCTCTGTAATCTACAGTGTACTGTGTAATCTACAGGGCACTGTCTGTAATCTACAGTGCACTGTCTCTAATCTACAGGGTACTGTCTGTAATCTACAGTGTACTGTCTGTAATCTACAGTGTACTGTCTGTAATCTACAGTGTACTGTTTGTAATCTACAGTGTACTGTCTGTAATCTACAGTGTACTCTCTGTAATCTACAGTGTACTGTCGCTGTTGGTTACAAGATGTTACCTAACCTGAGTTAACAGTCCAAACCATCCAGGCGTTCTCCAGGTCAACCAAGACCAGCACTAACCCATAGTGCAATGAAAGTCTCTTCAGACCAGCACTAACCCATAGTGCAATAAAAGTCTCTTCAGACCAGCACTAACCCATAGTGCAATAAAAGCCTCTTTGACCTTTGAACTGGCGTCTCTGAGCTAACTGTATGTGGTGTGTCACCACCAGTACACAAAGTTCACCAACAGTCTCCATTGTTTACCTCTCTATGAGTAAATAATGTTTGTTTTCCTTATATGTAATGTTATTATGAAATGGTAGCTGCTGCAAACACATAAAACACACGCTGACTCATGACAACGCCATTACATTACATCTCATTACATTGCATTACATCTCATTACGCTACATTGCATTACATTACATTACATTACATTACAATACATTACATTACATTACAGTACATTACATTACAATACATTACACTGCATTACATTACAATACATTGCATTACATTACAATACGTTATATTACAATACATTGCATTACATTACAATACATTACATTACAATACATTACACTACATTACATTACAATACATTAAATTACATTACACTACATTAAATTACATTACATTACATTAATTCATCAGACGCATTACATTACACTACATTATGTTACATTACATTAATTTATCAGACGCATTACATTACACTACATTATGTTACATTACATTAATTTATCAGACGCATTACATTACACTACATTATGTTACATTACATTAATTTATCAGACGCATTACATTAC
>JAPMUY010009976.1:0-7500 GCA_026901105.3 Galaxias olidus
TAAATGTGATATTTTATTTTTTTATTTTTAATACATTTGCAAAAAAACTTTTTCACTTTGTCATTATGCGGTATTGTATGTAGAATGTTGAGAAAAATGTTTTATTTAATCCATTTTGGAATTAGGCTGTAACTTAATAAAATGGGGAAGAAGTGAAGGGGTATGAATACTTTCCGGATGCACTGTATGTTCCACCATTTAAGGCACACATATAAAACTACAGTCAAATTTGATATATACTGTAAATATATATATATGTATATATATATATATATATATATATATATATAAAAATATTGTTTATTTTCTGTAACCCCTTTCTTGTCCCTAAATATGTCACTACCACGACATGGTTGAAAATGTGTAATTAGGAAGGCATTATACTGTATATATGTTTTTCATATTTAAAGTTATAGTTTATACTAAACTATAGTTATAGTAGCTAAATTTGCTTTGGTTTGTTGGAAAATTGAAGTGAATTTTGTATGAATTCTGAAAAAAAGCAATTTTTTCTTCATCCCTTTCTTCACTCATCCTTTCTTTTTCCAACTCCTTCATCTCAGTCTATCTCATCGTCTGTGTTCCTCCTGGCACTGCTTTTGTCGTTGTTGGCTTCTCTCTTTCTTCATCCATCCAAATCTGTTTCTTTGAATCCCTACGCCATTCCTGTATCTTCCCGCGTGTCTCTTTCCCAGACCTGTGTAAGTGCTGCATCTCCATGCTGCACACTGCCGTTGGCTCAGAACCGACGCCGGTAATAAACTCACAGTGTCTGAGCTTAGTTTAGATTAGCGTCTTCTATTTGTGGTTTAAAGCATGGAAACAAACAGACAACAGACTCTAAATGTTTCAGTCTAATAAAGTTATATCGATAAACCCACGCATGCACACATACACAGTGAAAAGATTAACGCACATACCACAACTATGGAACTAGACACACACTCAAACACACACACACACACACACACACACACACACACACACACACACGTACAGTAAAAAGATTAACGCACATACCACAACTATGGAACTAGACACACACTCAAACACACTAAAACACACACACACAGACAAAACATTCCTCAAACTAATTTTGCATCTTTTTTGGGGGCAAAACCAAATCCCTGCCTTGCTGTAGTAATTACCTACCTTCTCTGAAAAATAACTCCCTTTAGAGATGAATAGTAAGTGTGTGTGTGTGTGTGTGTGTGTGTGTGTGTGTCTGTGTGTGTGTGTGTGTGTGTGTGGACCTCAAACTTTCCATAGGTAACAGGGTTATAAGACCCGAGGGGTTTCCCAGTGAATACAGAGAGCCTTATTACAGCATTACCACTCTAGGACAGCTTGAAGCAGAGTAGAGTCTTCAGTTATTTTGCTGTGGGATTTGAACCAGATGGTTTATTGTTGTTGATGATGTTTTTGGATGTTTATTGTTGACGATAATGGTTTCACCGCTGGTCGTGAGTGTTCCTCTTATGTAGAGAGTAAATTGTTGCGTCACTGAGTGTTTGTTATATTGTATTCTAAAGCTGTTCTTCACTGAAGCCAAGAACAGTGTAGAGCGAGCCGCTTTCGGAACTAAAGAGCTAGCTAGTCTTGTTGCTATGCGACTAAAATAGTAAACTTTTTTTTTTGGACAACACAGGCGAGCGATTTAAAGCAACAACAATAAACACTCATTGCTGCCAACACATAGTCTTTCCTGAGGAGAAGCTGGTTCTGTGATTGTTTGTTGTGTCGCTGAAATGCACAGATCACATTTTGTGAACGGAAAAGTGTTTCTTCAGTCTAAAATGCCTAGTTGACGAGTAGAGACATAATACACTACTGTGACAGTGAGTCACCACTACAGCAACAACAGCAACAACTACAACTACTACAACAACAGCAACTACTACAACTAGTACTACTGCAACAACAGCAACTACTACAACTACTACTACTACTACTACAACAACAACAACAGCAACTACTACAACTACTACTACTACTACAACAACAGCAACTACAACAACTACTACTAATACTACTACAACAACAGCAACTACTACAACTACTACTACTACAACAACAGCAACTACTACAGCTACTACAACTACTACTACAACAACGAGCGTACTGGCTACTACAACTTGGCTTACTACTACTGCAACAATACAGTCAACTACTACAACTACTACTATTACAACAGCAACTACTACTACTACTACAACAACAGCAACTACTACAACTACAACAACAACAACTACTACTACTACTATTACATCATCAAAAACTAAGTCCTCTTCTTAGTTGTGTTAAGACATTCCGCCTACATTTCCCCAGGCCCAGATTATGCAAAGTCCAGTCCTGACCTGAGATTGGGATGTTAACTGTACAACAATCTAGGAGCCAAACACAGTGGATCTTATTGAGAGATTATCCCACTGTATGGAATACATGCATGTGGATCAAAGAACAAGTCAAATAGATAGTCATTACCGTGTGTGTATGGCGTGTGTGCTGTGTGGCCGAAGCAGTTCCCTTTTATTATTGAGATTATATTACATAATACGTGCCTCAAGACAAACACATCCTACTGTGTGTGTCTGTGTGTGTGTGTGTGTGTAGGGGTGTGTGCAAGGGTGCGTGTTTTGGGGTGTGTGTGTGTGTGTGTGTGTGTGTGTGTGTGTTTGTGCGGGGTGGGGGGTTAGCCTAAGGGTTCTGTTCCCCTCTCTATACCCTCTCCTCATCTCTCCATTTTAATTTCCCCACTTTCTTTTCCGTCTGTGTGTGTGTGTGTGTGTGTGTGTGTGTGTGTCTACATACCCTGAGGCTGCACTGTATCCTCCTCCTCCTCTCTCACCCCCCTCCCACCTTTTCACAGGTCTATCCTCTCACCAGTCTCCCTCACACTACAGCTCTTTAAGTGTTTTTCCTGCTCTCTTTGAGTCCCCCCCTCCTCCCTCCTTCACTCCCTCCCTCTGTGCTCCCTCCCTCTCTCTCTGTGCCCCCCTCCTTCCTCCCTCCCTCTCTCTCTCCATATCTGTGTTCCCTCCCTCCCTCCCATCTCCCTCCCTCCCTCTCTCTCTGTGTCCCCCCTCTTTCAGTTTTCCACAATCCAGATTGTATTGTGTATGCTTTTCTCTCCCTTTTCCTCTCTTCTTTTCTTCTTTCTTCCCCCTCATTCTCTCCTTGCCTTTTCCTCTTTTCCCTCTGATCCCTCACTCTTTTCCTCCTATCCTTCTTCCCACATGATCCCTCCCTCTCTCGTCTCCCTCCCTCCCTTAGCCTGCCTCCTCCCTCCCTCCCTCCTTCCCTCCCTCCCCTCTCTCTTACTGTGCACGTGTCCGTTTGACAGTGTCTCCTTGTCCTGCGTCTCCGCCCGTCCTCCCAGTCCTCCCAGTCCTCCCAGTCCTCCCAGTCCTCCCAGTCCACCTTGTCCCTCCAGCTCCTTCAGCTGTTGGACCAGCAGTGCCAGGTGCTGCAGAAGGTCCCGGTTCTGGAGCAGCAGCTGGTGGACCCGGGCCTGGGCCTCCATCCGGGCCGCCGTCTCCGCCGCCACCTGGTCCTTCAGCAGCTGCACCTGAGGTATGGAGAGGGGGAAGAGTCAAAGGAAAGTGGGGGGATGAGAGCCGGGCCTAGGCCAGAGAGGCTGCATGGTGAGGAGATTTACAGGGTAGGTGCTGGAAGGGGTTTCTTCCTGTATATGTGCTTCTGATGTCGGGGTAAGGGACGCAGGAAAGTCTGGGGATCGGTCAGGCATAGGCCTGTGGCTGGGGGAGAGCTATAGAGGGTATGGAGGATGCCTGGCCGGTAACAGAGGCTATTTGGCAGAGGAGTTCATTGTCAAAGTAACACTTCTTTAGGGAGACAGCCCGTAGTAAGAGAAAAGAGAAAAAAAAGTGTGTGTGTGTGTGTGTGTGTGTGTGTGTTTTTTACTCCATATGCAGATATAATATACTGTTAAACAGATACTGACATGGACCCTCTCTATGTCGTACGTGTGGAAGAATATCTCTAGGTACATCTACAAAGTTTTCGGTTTAAAAAAAAAAGATTTTTCCCGCTTCAGGCCATGCCACCAGCTCCCCCTCTTGCCTCTCTCCCAAAGACCACACATCATCTAGGATACCGGATGAGCTAAATCAAATTAGACTTTCGAATTTCAATCCCTGGACCCCAAATTGAAAATAATGACAGGCGCACGGGAGCATTCGCGACTGTAATCAGCCGTGCGGCACATGGTAATCCCCATGACAACGCTCCGCAAAATGCAATCGACTGGGAAAATTAAACACCTTAGGAAATAATGTAACAAAACATGCGAGGGCATTATGTAGAGGACGCCATGCCAATCTCTTTGCACAACAATTAAGGGTAGGAAGGGGAGGGAGTTGATTCAGTTTGTGTGATGTGTGTGTGTGTGTGTGTGTGTGTGTGTGTGTGTGTGTGTGTGTGTGTGTGTGTGTGTGTGTGTGTGTGTGTGTGTGTGTGTGCACGCCATAATAACTGCTAGCGAGCCTACGTGTCCTGTGTCCCGCTGCATCTGCTGCTGAAAACGTCTCCTCTCCATATCTGTGCTTTAGGCGCCCTCTAGTGGTGGTGCCTCGGTGTGACACGTAAAAGGAGGGTTTTGTGATGCAGCGTGTCTCTCTGTCACTCGGGCTTGGAGAGGCTTGAGGATAAGAGAGGCTTGGTGCAGTGGAGCACAGACAGCTGAGGTGGGCCATAAACACCGGAGCAGTACTTGGTGATTTTCGCGGCCCATTCCAGTCACAGGCTAAGACTCATCCTACTGAGACTCCATCATCTTCTCTCCGTAACTACTTTTAAATCCCGAGTCACAGGGGTTTTGAAAGATACATTTTTTTTTTTCATCTGCTGATTTTATATTTTTGAAGCCTCTGTTGCATCTTAAGAGCGTATGTGTTATCTGTTGTATATATTTGAATTGCAACTGGGATGGTTTTCATTTGTTCCATTGACGTACTGCTGTACTGCCTCTTGACCAGACCCGTGTTGAAAATGAGAACAGGTTCTCAAGTGACTTGCCTGGTTAAATAAAGGCGAAAATAAAAGAAAAAGGGTTTCTTCACGCGTGTATCTGTACGTGCCGATGCACGTGTGTCACATTGTCTGTCTCTGTGTTTGCGTCAGTGCATGCCTCCATGTGTGTGTGTGTGTGTGTGCGTGTGTGTGTGTGTGTGTGTGTGTGTGTGTGTGTGTGTGTGTGTGTGTGTGTGGCAGTGCATGCCTCTGTATCAGATTGTGTGAGAATGCGCTTGTGTGTGTGTGTGTCAGTGACAGCTGTAGCAAACATCTGCATCAACAGCTGGTGTCTCCCTCAGTATGTGTGTGTCATACCTGGGTGTGTGTGTGCGTGCCTCATACCTGTGCCACTGCCACCTGTGTGTGCTGCTGCTGCTGCTGCAGCTGATGTTGGACCAGGTGGAGGTAATGCTGTGCAGCTAATGGGGTGAGGCTGGAGGAGCAGGGGCTGCTGGGAGATAGAGTCCCACTGTGCGTCACCGTGTACAACGAGCCGCGCTCAAAGTCCTGGAGAACACACACACACACACATATAGATGAAACACACATACAACTAATACACACACACACACCAGTGGAACACACACACCGGTGGAACACACACACCGGTGGAACACACACACCGGTGAAACACACACACCGGTGAAACACACACAACTAATAAACACACACACAGACACACACCAGTGAAACACTTGGCAAACTCACAAACACACACTGTCCACGTCTTCAACTAATTACGTCAGAAGGATGTCTCTCTCTCTCTCTCTCTCTCACACACACACACACACACACACACACACACACACACACACACACACACACACACACACACACACACACACACGCAGAGACACAGAGAGAAAACAACCTTCTAAAAAATGAGGAACGGGGCGAGCCGTTCTCGGGTTTAAAGAACGCGGGGTTCTGTAGACTGACAGGGACATGATAACCCCCACTGACCCCTGACCTCACTGCAGGGCCAGGCAGGCCCAACCTCAGGCCCGCTATCGTGGAGGAGGCCCGGGCCTCCAGACAACTATGTCCCCCTTTGAGACAATGATATTCAAGATCGAACATTTTATCTAATTTATTTAAAAACTGTAAAAGTTTATAGTATAACGTAAGGTATTTTTGCAAGACTATTTGTGGTTTTACTGCCAATTAAGTGTTAACTGTGTTTGAGTGCTATAGCCCACTAATCAAAATAGCATTCGACAGAAAAACACCAACATCTAATATTCAGTACAAACAATAGTAACTCCCCCCCCCCCAAAAAAAGCCTCAAAGTCATCACCGGCACGAGCAAGGATTCAGGAGTTTTTATCACTTTGATAAGGAGCAAGGTAATGTACTGTCTCACAACTAGTGCCACCCCTACCGCTGCTGATATATGGATTGGCCCATTGCCTCCCCTATAGATGATGAGAAATGGACTAGCCCCATAACCACCCCACTGTCACCCCTGTAGATGTCGAGAAAAGGACTAGTCCCATAACCACCCCTACTGCTGTTGATATATGAAGTGGCCCATAACCACCCCTACTGCTGTTGATATATGAAGTGGCTCACTGCCACCCCTGTAGATGTTGAGAAATGGACTAGCCCTTGCCACTCCAGCTGCTGTTGATTTATGAAGTGGCTCACTGCCACCCCTGTAGATGTTGAGAAATGGACTAGCCCTTGCCACTCCAGCTGCTGTTGATATATGAAGTGGCTCACTGCCACCCCTGTAGATGAAGACAGATGGACTGCTCTTTTGGGACTAGTGTGCTACTTTATCACAACGGTGGATTTTATTGTTTTCTCTCTTTATCTCTCTCTCTCTCTCTCTCTCTCTCTCTCTCTCTCTCTCTCTCTCTCTCTCTCTCTCTCTTTCACATATTCACACATTTATCTCTTAAACGTAAGAGACAGTGGGTCCTCTCGTCCCTCCCTCCATCTCTCTTTTTCCATCCCACCCTCCCATCTCTCCATTTCTTCTATCCCACCAAGCCTTTCTCTCTTCCCCTCCCTCTCCCATCCTTCCCTCTCATCTCTCCATCCCATCCTCCCATCTATCTCTCTCTCTCTCCGATCTCTCCCATCCCTCCATCTCTGTTTCTCTATCTGACGCCTAACTCCTGAGGGGAGTTGGGATCCTCTTTCACTTGTCAACGTGGAGAGTCATAGTCTCTCTCTCTCTCTCTTTATCTCTCTCTCTCTCTCTTTATGGCCCTCTCTCTCTCTCTTTTTTTCTCTCCCCCTCTACCTAACTCTCTCTCTCTTTCTCTCTTTCTCTCTCCCTCCCTCCCTCCCTCCCTCTCTCCCTCCCTCCTCCTCAGTGTGTTTCGCTGATGGTAATGTTTCCTGGGGGAATGTATGACAGGTCTAAGCTGCTTTCCTAGGCCTTTGCTCCTCCCACTTCTACTGTCCCAGTTAAACCTTGATGGGGGATTACATCTTCAAGGACACCAACTCAAACCT
>JAPMUY010009976.1:12500-27500 GCA_026901105.3 Galaxias olidus
TATGATTATGATTATGATTATGATTATGATGATTGTTATTATTATGATTACTGTTATTATTTATTATTATTATTATTATTATTATTATTATTATTATTATTATTAATAATAATAATAATAATAATAATAATATTCATTTAAGATTAATTTATTATTTTTTATTTTATTTTATTTAACCTTTATTTAACCAGGAAAGATCCCATTGAAATTAATAATCTCTTTTGCAAGGGTGTCCTGGCCAAGATAGCAGCACAGAGTAAAAAAAGGGATTACAAAGACAGACACACAAAAACCACAACACTGAAATAAATAAGCAATGAATCAGCATAGTACAAGCCACGTATAAAAAATGTTCAATTAAAAACATTTAAATTAATTTAAAATAGAATTTTCATTAATATGCTATTTAAGGTGTGACTGTCATATTCACTCAGCCTCATGTATTTTCAGGCATTAGAAACATTTAGTGTACTGTCTCATAATGGGAGATCGAGGCATGATATCCCATACATACAACAGAATAATTCATTATTGGACTGTAGCAAAATGACCAGCTGATAAAATTAATAAAATGCATTAATCAATTTCAACTTATCTATTAGGTGATTGACGTACGGAATTAATTGCAAGTAACAACGTCAGAATATCAGACATTTTGGGTGTGTCATACACGGACAAACTCCAGTTAAGGACAACCATCACAAAAGACAAGATCTTCTCTCAACAGCTTTTTTTAATATGAATTATTGATTAACCAATTCACACCATTTCTACCTACAGTAGCTTTATCATCGTCACTCAGGTAAGACAAGCCGCCGTAGAGGGGCGGAACGAGTTGTAACATCCTAAAGCAGTATCTGTATGCCCTCAGTGGTTAAACTACTAAATGAGTAAACACACGCGTGTCACAACTCAGAGACCTGAAGGTTTAACCATGATGCTGGTAGAGCCCTGAACAGGAAGCCACCTACAGAACGACATCTTAATCCATGTTTACTTCCTGAACACGCAGCGAATGCGTCGTTTTAAGGAGGAAGCGTCGTTGTATGTTAACTTGACTCGAATGAATAAAACCCGTGTCTCAGGATTCAGGAGAACGCATGTTATAAGTCATTGAAACGTCGTTAGCCAGGTTGTTTGTAATCCCTTTGTGTTGAATATTTTACGAGGGCTGGTGGGGGGAAAAACGGGTCTGTACAACAACAGTTCTCTCTTCATCGGCTAACAAAGGGATATAAAAAAAAAACAGACAGGCCTTAAAGTTACCATAGTTACCGTAATAGCCTCTTAATTAAAACAGCAGAGCTATCCCTATATTGTTTCTGATTGGATGTGCTGTTGCATTGTTCATGAGCCATTAGGTCGTTAGAGAGGCTATTCCAAAGGTCGTAAGGGGTCAAACCTAATCTCCAGACTGTCTGCCGTTGATTCTACCGTAGGGTCGAATTTTAATCTGCTTCCCCGGGGGCTGGTGGCGTATGATGAATTTTAATCTGCTTCCCCGGGGGCTGGGGGCATATGAAACCAGCCCGTTGTTAGGGAGGGTTAACTTTACTCTCCAGTCAGCCTGCTAGTAAAGAGATTACATTTACTCTCTGTTAGAGAGGTTACTTTGTAGGGATTACATTTAATCTTTGTTAGGGAGGTTACTCTGTAGGGATTACATTTACTCTCTGTTAGGGAGGTTATTCTGTAGGGGTTTCCTTTCCTGTCAAGTCTGCTCTCTGGTAGGGAGGTTACTCTGAAGTGATTACATTTACTCTCCAGTCTGTTCTCTGGTAGGGAGGTTACTTTGAAGTGATTACATTTACTCTCCAGTCTGTTCTCTGGTAGGGAGACTACTCTGAAGTGATTACATTTACTCTCCAGTCTGTACTCTGGTAGGGAATTTACTCTGTGGGAACAAACCTCCCGTCTGGGCTACGGGACTATAAACACAGATAATTACCACCATAAAAAAGACCTGTCAAGACAGAGAAAGGAGGTGAACCGTGTGGCTAGTGTGTCTCTTTCTCCATCTCTCTTCTTTCCTCTCTCTGTTTTTCTCCCTCTCTCTCTGTCTGAACACTCACACCTCAACACACAAAGATAGTAATGCACACACACACACACACACACACACACACACACACACACACACACACACACACTAATGTCCACACATAACGTCACAAAGACATGACCGCTACTCACCTATAAATACATAATGTTGGCCATATGTGTCTAATGAGATCCACCCTCACAGTCATATATTATTGACCAGAACATTCCTACACACACACACACGCATACACACCCACACCCGCACCCGCACCCGCACCCGCACCCACGCACGCACGCACGCATGCGTGCACGCGCACGCATACTTTGAAACCAAGGGGCATTCAACATTGATGCAGAGCTAAGTGAAGGGGGCTGGCTACCGGCAGACCTGTCCATCTAGAACCCTGCATTAACGGGCCCGCAACATAAATAGACCTGTCCATCTAGAACCCTGCATTAATGGGCCTGCAACATAAATAGACCTGTCCATCTAGAACCCTGCATTAATGGGCCCGCAATATAAATAGACCTGTCCATCTAGAACCCTGCATTACTGGGCCTGCAACATAAATAGACCTGTCCATCTAGAACCCTGCATTACTGGGCCTGCAACATAAATAGACCTGTCCATCTAGAACCCTGCATTACTGGGCCTGCAACATAAATAGACCTGTCCATCTAGAACCCAGCATTAATGGGTCCGCAACATAAATAGCTGCACTTTTAAATATCATTAGAAAGTCACAGCGAGCAGCCGTTTGGTAGATCGGGAAAGTTTAATGCACTTTTGTCCGACATTATGGATTCAGAGTAAAGGGGCCATTAGGACAAGCAGGAGGTTTTTTCTTTCTAATGACAGGTGGGTGAGGGTACGACTACAAGGCCACTGCCAACGTTGGCTCCAAAATCTTTACCTTTCATGAACTAAAAGAAGGAAGGAAGTTAATTTATGGATATTGTGTGAAACCTCTGCCACGAAACACATTAAGACACATTTTAAGCATCTTAAAAGCTGTGGAGTCGTGCTGAGGGAAACGCACAGAGATGAACTGTGAAGAGGGGACTACTCTACTGTCTGCTAGCCTGCTGTGGTGTTTATGCATCAGAAAAGATCATCCATATTTGTTGTTTTTGCCTGTTAAAATTAAAAGGGTAATCTGCTGTTTGTCAGCCAATCTAAAGGATTTCACAGCCTTAACTGGCCATGAACCGTTCAGTCAATGCGTTGATTCTAATCGTTCCAGTAGCTTCTACGCCAATTCTCCGCACTCTTTGAAAAGCTACATACTACAGGACAGATCTCACAACATGCTCTGGAGACCTAAGTCCTAATCTTCCGTATGGGTAATTAATAAGCTTGCTCTCTCGCTCTCTGGATGAGGCTAATCGCACCAGACACATACATTCTGGGCACATTAGCCATTCATGTATCGCGTGTACACATGTGAAGGACTTTAGCATGTCACCACACGGTCCCCGTGGCAACGGCCTCTACAACTATGTTAAGTCAATATTAAATCCCCTGGAAACAGAGGCGTAGCGTGTTAACCCGTGGCTAACGTTGTCAGGCATAAGGCCTGAGAATAGAAACGTAAAATGATTGGAAATAGCAAACAGAAATGTTCGCTACAGACCTAAGTATTTGACAACAACTTGGTAATCAGGTGCGTTTTCACGTGTCAGAGGTCAAAGGTTGCAAACGGGGTCAGAGTTCAGACGCACCTGTAAATGGGGTCCTGCATTAACATCATCTTGCTCTCGTCCCAGGTCCAGTCTTTCCTCTGGGGGGAAAGATGGAGAGACAAAGAGTCAAACTGGGGGGAACAGAAAATGTGGGCTTGAGAAGAAAAGAGAGACAAAGGAAAGAAGAGAGAGAAGAGACGGTGGTGGGAGAAAGAGAAAGAGAAAGAGAAAAAGAAAGAGAAAGAGAAAGAGAAAGAAAAAGAGAACGAGAACGAGAAAGAGACAGAGAAGGAGAGAAAGAGTAAAATTTGAGGGAGGGAAAAAAATATGTCAAGAGGGAAAGAAAGAAGGAGAGAAAGAAAAAAGTAAAGGCAGAAAGAAAGAAGGAAAGAAAGAGAGTCAAACAGAAAGACGGAAATAAATTAAGAAAATGGAGTTGGGGGTGAGAGGGAGAGAAGGAAGAGGGTAAAGGGAGAGAAAAGAAGAGAGATGAAGGTGAAAGAGTGAACTCCACTTCCATGTCTAAACCAGTCACTGCACAGGTCCACTCACAGTTGATGATCACAATGACTCAGGATGATTGACATTACTGATCTGGGAGATGTGACACTAACGGCAGCATTTAGCCCCTGACTTCAGGCTACAGTGAAAGGCCAAAAGGTCACCATGGCAAACATTTTTTAAATCTTTTTAAAGATTTTTATTTACAGAAATTATTTGAATTTTTTTTAAAACATCATTGTCATCTTCCTGTTTGTGTGTCTGCCCAACTTATTAACCTAGGGTCATGTGACGGCCGTTCCCAGCCCTGTGATTGGTGGAGCCGGGCTCACCTTCTGTTTCTTGCGGATCATGACCTTGACCCCGTCCACCGACACCACGATGCTGACTTTCTTCTTCTTGATGCCCTTGGCCTTGAACTCAAACTGAAAACAAACACAGAAAGGAACAGGTGTAACTACAATCAGGTTCTTTAGCCCATCATATTTATCAAAATAATAGTTCATTCATAGTTTCCTCTTTAAAAAGTTCAGTACAAATTTTTTGCATGGCAATGAATGCAACGTTTGGGCACCAAACACTGTGTAACAGAATCAATTTGTTACAACACCTAATTTTAAACTCGTACACTTATTTCCCTAAATCCTAGTCCCTAAACCAAGTCCAGTGGGTTGTCCTTCCAGTAGCGTCATTCAGGTGTCACCCACTTAGGTGACGCCACTACATTACGCTTCAAAAGCCTCAGAGCCTAACCCACACTTCAACACAACTCATTCACACACACTTTCTCTCTCTGCGTCCACATCCACACTCCTCACACACATAGACACATTCACACACACACACAAACTCACTCTGACCTATGACCTCACACACAGAAAGGGTATAGCAGCCTACAGCAAAACACACTATCACTGCCAACTCTCTCTCACTTCCTTCTCACCTCCCTCTCTCTCTCTCTCTCTCTGTCTCACACTCAGTGAATTTACGGAAGATTTGTTCAGTTAGATTTTCTCAACCCCCCTTTCACTTGGCCTCTGTCCCTCTTGGCACCCCTACATAAACTGCTCTGTACACACCACTGCTCACACTCACACACTTTGCTGTGCCCGTCAGGGAGTCAATCAAGCGAGCGGCCGTTCTCACGGCCGTGCCTCTCTCTCTCTCTCTCTCTCTCTCTCTCACACACACACACACACACACACACACCAGGACCCAATCCCCAGTAGCGCAGCAGGAGTGTTCTCAGTGTATTCCCCGTCTCTTGGCCGGATGCTGGAGCTTAAACTGAAGGAGTTGAAAAGAAGCGATCCCTGGTGAACTCTCATCCAGCCTCATCCATTAGTGGCCTGGCAGAGAGCCTGATTCTATATGAAGAAAACAGGTCTCCTCACTATCTCACCAGAAGAGAACAGAGCAGCCAGGCTACAACTACAGCCGCTCTCTCTGCGACCCAGGACCATATATATGGATATATATATCACTATAAGAGAGTGCATGGGCAGAATACAAATTCCATCCATTTGCTAGCTCTACCGCTTATCCTTTGCAGGGTCGCGGGGGGGCTGGAGCCTATCCCAGCCGACACAGGGCGAGAGGCGGGGTACACCCTGGACAGGTCGCCAGTCTGTCACACGGCCCCAGTCTATCACAGGGCCAGAATACAAATTCACAAGAGTTATTGATTCTTCCCTAACTTACACAAATATCCCAAAAAACAAGAAAAACAAACAAACTGACAGCCTAAATCTTAATGCAGGTGTGTAAGGTAAAGGATTGTAAGTATTGAATAATATTTTTTTTAAACTAAGCTGACAAGGAAAGAGAAAGACAAGAGATTAGCTTGTCTGAAGATGGCGGTTGGTTGGAACGGCTAAATGGAAAATGGAGAGAGAGGGAGGAAGAGAGGGAGAAAAAGGGAGAGAGAGAGAGGAAGAGAGAGGGAGAAAAAAGGAGAGAGAGGAATAGGGAGAAAAGTCTGTTTCAGTATTTATGTTAGGGCAGCATTATCACACAAGCCAAGTATTCACCAAACCATATTAAAACTGGTTAAGCTTATACTGTAGAAACTTCTATTTGTTCTGTTAACGTTGTTGTTTTTGTTGAGCTTCCATTCAGACAAAAGGCTGTGAGTAACCTATGTGTGTGTGTGTGTGTGTGTGTGTGTGTGTGTGTGTGTGTGTGTGTGTGTGTGTGTGTGTGTGTGTGTGTGTGGACAGCGGAGTGCAGCTGCGCCCCACTCCCTCCAGAGACCCAATAGGGGATGAGCTTAGACAATAAGAAGTAACTTTTTATCTATTTCATCTTTATTGACAGACTGCAGGGTCCATTAGAAGAACATACAACATAAACAACAACACAAACAACTGAGTCACATAACATACATAGATCAGCAGTACCACTTACTCCTTCAACAGACATTTATACCAATGCTTCCACATAGGGCATTGATACCACACTACACTGAGCTTAGGATCTACCAGCAGCTTTATTATGGAGTTCTGCGAGTCATTCAGCCTACATATAAATTTGTACATCAAATTCCTTAACAGAGCATGGAAAGAATAGATTCTTGCTTCACAAAACAAAACACTTGCACCACCCCACCTAGGCTTTCTAAGTAAAATCCTCAAACCGTCATTATAGGCAACTCTAATCTTATGAAAGCTTGCCCTTTTAAACTTCACCCACAGACTGGCAGTATAATAACAAGGGTGACTGTTTTTTTTAAACCAGGTAAAAACACCTTAATATTCACAGCAATGGCTTATAGATCAAAATCCTGCGGGAAAATTCTCACCCACATTTGCGATGGGAGAGCTGTCTAGCACTATAACAGTTTGCACCCAGTGCCACAGGAGTCGTGACGAAATTGGTGCCTTGCTCAAAGCCCTTTAGCAGTAGTTACTCTACAACATCAGAGCTGCCCGGTTAACTCGTCCGATCGAAATTCAGCTTCTACTTGTGTAGGTGCAGGAAGTAGGAAGCAGGGACAAGCCTGTAGAAAAAACATGTCCATCCTGCCCTCCCTTCCTCCCTCACCCTCCCTCACCCTCCCTCCCTCCCTCCCTCCCTCCCTCCCTCACCCTACCTCCCTCTCTCCCTCGATGAGTTAAAAAGACATTGGAGAGTTCCAGTACTCTCTAATCTCCCTGTACCTCCATCACCGCCCCCCTCCCTCCCTCCCTCCCCCCCTCCCTCCCTCTCTCCCTCTCTCCCTCCCTCCTTCCCCACCTCCCATGGGAAAGTTAAAAGAGCTCTCAGCCATCCCATTCCTCCCCTCTCCTCCCATCCCCTCTCTCCCCCCTCCCCGCCAGGGAGTTCTGCCTTCCTCAGGACAGGTCAGGCTAGGCCACGCCTCTCACTAAGTGCAGTTGAGGATGATGGAGATGAAGATGAAGATGATGATGATTCATATGTCTCTATGGAGGGACAAGTTGGAGCAGCACATCTATTAAAAGACTCAGAGAGACCTCAGCTTCACAATCACACACTGTACACACACACACACACACACACACACACACACACAAACAAAGACACACACACAAACACACACACAAACACACACACACACACACACACACACACAAACACATAAACACACACTGTGCATAGTCTCAAACAGAAAAGCAGTTAGAGCTCAAAGTAAGACAAATGTTTCATCTGTTAATTTGTGCATGTGTCTTTGTGTGTGTGTGTGTGTGTGTGTGTGCGCTCTCTCCGGCTTGCATGCCCACATGGAATATCACCCCCACCCCCTGTCCCAGTCTCCTGCTGGGGTTCCGCTGTGATTAACGAATCACAGGCTAATTATATAAACACTTGGTCCCCATGTGGTCTGGTTAAATAGAGAATGAGCTGAGGAAGATGGAGATGGTGTGAGAAAGAGGGAGAGAGAGAGAAGGGAAAGAGAGAGAGAGTGAAGGGAAAGACACAGAAGAGAGGGAAAGAGAGAAGGGAAAGAGAGAGAGAGCAAGAGGAGAGAGAGCAAGAGGAGAGAGAGAGAGAGAGAGAGAGTAGGGAAGGAGAGAAGAGAGAGGGAAAAAGAGAGAGAAGGGACAGAGAGAGAAAGAGAAGAGAGATAGGGAGAGAAAGAGAGAGACAAGGGAGAGAGAAAGTGGATGGAAAAATGGCTGTGACGCAGCATTTTAAAAAACAGAGGGATGGAGAGAACGGAGAGCGATGGAGAGAGAGAGTGATGGAGAGAGAGAGCCGGACAGCAACGACCCTGTCGGAAATCGTCCCCCTAGGAGAATCATTCGGGAATGCACTTTGAAGTGAAGTCTGGCCCACTTTACACAATCAAACCTTCCATATTAACTAAACAGACACTAAACGGATTCCTGGAAAGTGGGATTGATCATCAACAGCATAGCAAATACGTTTCAAATAAGAAGTTTCAGCGTAATATACAACAAGGCTCAACTGACAATGCTAACAGTTTCTCCAGCTATTTACCACCAAGTACTTGACCAGGTGAAATATTATTAAACATATGTTTCGCTTAAGATAAAACAAATTAAACTTAGAAAGCTGATCTAAAAAGTATGAAAATGATATGAGTTACATGTATGTATACCATCAGAGATCGCAACAACCAACTAAAGACCTGACATATTTATTACTCTGGTCCAACACACAGCAAACTCTGTACTTTGTGTGTGCTCATCTTTACTTATGGCACAATGGATTTCATAACACCATATCCTGTGTCTTTTGAATTATCTTTTGATTTTGTTAGGACACCTAAAGACCAGAGTGGGGATTACAAAGTGCTTTGCTGGACGGAGGCACATTGATCTCCACAGTGTCAGGGGACCTAGCGGGAGCCGCCATCTTGTCCCCCCCCCCCCCCCCCACCCCACCCACAGTCAGTGTGACAGTGTGTTTGCTATGGGGGGAGACCTGGGGGAGGGAAGTACATTAGACTAGAATAAGGAGCAAGGAGAGGAGGAATAAATGTCGTTCACTTTGACCGTCTGACTAGACGTGAGCTGAGGCATGAGGCGATCGCTTCGCAGGTTACACTATCTCTCTCTCTCTCTCTCTTTCTCGCTCTCTCTAGAAAGTAATAAATAAAGGCTTTGAGGGCCTGCAACTCTGGCACTTTCAATCCAAGCTGCGCTCGTATTGCTGAGCAAACAGTCTGCACGTATTGAGATTTTAAAGGTTGACACATTTTCATGAAAAAAAAAGAGAAAATAACAAAACCCACTTAGCTAAGGCCTTCTGGCCAGCCGTTGTTTCAACTTCAACAACTACTGTTTGTTTTCTCTCTCTCTCTCTCTCTCTCTCTCTCTCTCTCTCTCTCTCTCTCTCTCTCTCTCTCTCTCTCTCTCTCTCTCTCTCTCTCTCTCTCTCTCTCTCTCTCTCTCTCTCTCTCTCTCTCTCTCTCTCTCTCTCTCTCTCTCTCTCTCTCTCTCTCTCTCTCTCTCTCTCTCTCTCTCTCTCTCTCTCTCTCTCTCTCTCTCTCTCTCTCTCTCTCTCTCTCTCTCTCTCTCTCCTCCCTCTCCCTCCCTCCCTCTCAGAAACAAAGACTCTTCGTGCCAACTATGCTATTTGTGTAAAATGACACAAAAAGGAGCCCACAGTCTTTCATAATTCAAATTATGTGTCAGCTTCCTGGTGGAGGAAAAAAATAAAGGTTTTGTAACTTTATCCAAAGTATGAAATTTTTATGTTTTCGTTTGCTAAGTGCTGGAGTGCTGTTTTGAAACATTCAGGCTTCAATGCACTTGCATTGTTCTCTGCTGTGTTTTCATAAACACCGTGGCAAAACAATTAAACAACGGTCCTCGCTAACGCGTCTCTCATGTCGGTCCTCCTATAGCTGTCGACCCGTCACTCAAAACGCCGTGATCTGAAGTCCAAAGTAAGATAAGGTCAGGGAGTGAAAAAAAAAAACAACAACACATGAGTTATTTACAAATAGAAAAAAGGAAAACAGGATCCTGAGTCTTATTCGGGTAACAGAGAGAGACAACAGACAGCAGAAACATGGCACTAAAATGGAGGGAGGAGCGGGGAGGAGTGACATGGGTTGAAGACCGAGGTGTCCAAAAGTCAAAAGGAATCATTTACAGACTAGAGTGTGAATGTAACTTTCACATATGCCTTTATATGGCTTTTTGCTACTGATATTGTTTACATGTGGCCACTTTTTTGTCACAAAGTTATTCTACATCCCCTGTATTTTAGAATGAACACAAAACAAATGTATGAACGCTCCCAACCTGATAAGATAAACCGTCTCCATTATCCTGGAGAACAAAGTTTTAAATATTACAATAATCTGGTGAGTTTTCTATACTCCCACCTGTCTTGGGCCAGGGTGTTTGATGAACTGCAGCTGGACCATTACCAAGGACATAATCATTCCTCGTCTGTGACTGGTCCACCGAGCCAGCCGTCCAATGGGAATGTATTAAATATCTTTTCTGGCGCGGACGCAGGGTATTGAGTGCATCCTTTAGAAAGAAAAGGCTTATACATATGGATGAGATACAGTGAGCACCGCCCATCATTCCCCCCCCCCCCCCCCCTGTCTTTTGGTCTCCCTCTCTTTCTCTCTCTCACTCTCTCTCTCTTTCTTGCTCTCATGCCTCCCTCATTACCCCCCCCCCACCTCTGTCTCTTGGTCTCCCTCTCTTTCTCTCTCACTCTCTCTTTCTCGCTCTCATGGCCTCCCTCTCTCCCTCATTACCCCCCCCCCCTCTGTCTCTTGGTCTCCTCTCTTCTCTCTCTCTCTCTCTCTTTTCCTCATGATCTCCCTCTCTTTCTCTCTCTACATCTCTCTCTATCTCTCTCTCTTTCTCTCCCACCCTCCCTCTCTCTTTCTCTCCCACCCTCCCTCTCTCTGACCCTCTCTACATCTCTCTCTACCTCTCTTTCTTCCTCTCCCCCTCTGTCTCTTGGTCTCCCTCACTTTCTCTCTCTACCGCTCTCTCTTTCTCTCCCACCCTCCCTCTCTCTTTCTTTCCCACCCTCTCTCTCTCTCTCCCTCTCTACCTCTCTTTCTCCCTCCCTCCATCCCTCCCTCCCTCTCTTTGTGCTAGGTCATGTATAAGTTAAGACACTGCTCATAACAAACCACATCTGGCACTGAGACAGCTCTTCAAACTTTGAAAACTCGGTGGCATGCCGTCTGCATTAGCACATCTTAACTAGACGCGACTTGACGGCAGCACGTTTCATATTTAAAGAACAGAGTTAGTATCCGAGCAGGGCTTTTTAATTCATGTGACGGAGCCCTCAAGGCCAACAGCACCTGACGAGGCATTTCCCAAAGACTCTCCTTACTGGGACGAGGAAAAACCAGCCGAGCATGAACATTGCAGCACTAATATCATCATTCATTAAAACCGCTGAAAGTCTTTAGGAGAGAGAGAGAGCAAAGGCCTATAGCTTTTTTTCTCTGAATCAATATCTTGGATGGAAAACATCCAACGGTCGCACAGATCCATAAGCCTAATATATCTGTTCAAAGTTGTTCAGTGAGTGCCCATTCTTACAGTCTTAACAGACCTTCCAACTGACAGCAATATAAAGTCAGTATATGACTCAATAATACATATTCGAAGTAAAACATTTAAATACAAATGTGTTTTTCAAACTAGCCAGCCTGAGCCAAAGAACAACAACGTGCTATTGATGAGACCCCTTTGGTTCGTTCAGTGCTTCCCAGTGCTAGTGGGACTGGTTCGTTCAGTGCTTCCCAGTGCTAGTGGGACTGGTTTGTTTTGTACGTTCAGTGCTTCCCAGTGCTAGTGGGACTGGCTCGTTCAGTGCTTCCCAGTGCTAGTGGGACTGGTTTGTTTTGTTCGTTCAGTGCTTCTCAGTGCTAGTGGGACTGGTTTGTTTTGTACGTTCAGTGCTTCCCGGTGCTAGTGGGACTGGTTTGTTTTGTACGTTCAGTGCTTCCCAGTGCTAGTGGGACTGGTTTGTTTTGTACGTTCAGTGCTTCCCAGTGCTAGTGGGACTGGTTTGTTTTGTACGTTCAGTGCTTCCCAGTGCTAGTGGGACTGGTTCGTTCAGTGCTTCCCAGTGCTAGTGGGACTGGTTCGTTCAGTCCTTCCCAGTGCTAGTGGGACTGGCCTGTTTTGTTCGTTCAGTGCTTCCCAGTGCTAGTGGGACTGGTTTGCTTTGTTCGTTCAGATCTTCCCAGTGCTAGTGGGACTGGTTTGTTTTGTATGTTCAGTGCTTCCCAGTGCTAGTGGGACTGGTTCGTTCAGTGCTTCCCAGTGCTAGTGGGACTGGTTTGTTCAGTGCTTCCCGGTGCTAGTAGGACTGGTTTGTTTGATTAGTTCAGTACTTCCCAGTGCTAGTGGGACTGGTTTGTTTTGTTCGTTCAGTGCTTCCCAGTGCTAGTGGGACTGGTTCGTTTTGTACGTTCAGTGCTTCCCAGTGCTAGTGGGACTGGTTTGTTTTGTACGTTCACTGCTTCCCAGTGCTAGTGGGACTGGTTCGTTAAGTACGTTCAGTGCTTCCCAGTGCTAGTGGGACTGGTTTGTTTTGTATGTTCAGTGCTTCCCAGTGCTACTGGGACTGGTTTGTCCAGTGCTTCCCAGTGCTAGTAGGACTGGTTTGTTTGATTAGTTCAGTACTTCCCAGTGCTAGTGGGACCGGCCTGTTTTGTTCGTTCAGTGCTTCCCAGTGCAAGTAGGACTGGTTTGTTTGATTGGTTCCGTACTTCCCAGTGCTAGTGGGACTGGCCTGTTTTGTTCGTTCAGATCTTCCCAGTGCAAGTAGGACTGGTTTGTTAGATTAGTTCAGTACTTCCCAGTGCTAGTGGGACTGGCCTGTTTTGTTCATTCAGTGCTTCCCGGTGCTAGTGGGACTGGTTTGCTTTGTTCGTTCAGTGCTTCCCAGTGCTAGTGGGACTGGCCTGTTTTGTTCGTTCAGATCTTCCCAGTGCAAGTAGGACTGGTTTGTTTGATTAGTTCAGTACTTCCCAGTGCTAGCGGGACTGGTTCGTTTTGTTCGTTCAGTGCTTCCCGGTGCTAGTGGGACTGGTTTGGTAGTCACCAGCAGCACACCAATGTGATTGTACAGAGAAAGAAGTACCTTCAACTAAGGAGCTGATGAATCAGATCTGACCTGCAGGACAATGTGGTCACACACACACACACACACACACACAACTACATACACACCAACAGAAACACACACGACCACATCCACACAAACACTGAAAAAAAACAGGTACGCAGCCAAACACAATCTACAAGCACACACGCACACACACACACACACACACACACACACACACACACACACACACACAGTCCTTGATGAGGGGCCCCCATTGTAAACAGTGCCGTGTTTTCCCATCAACACTGACAGCAAGGCGAGCCAAGGCGACTCAGCGATGCTGACTTGTGTTTTTCTAGAGGTGGAACAGTGACTCAGCAGTAATCACGCACTGTGTTGTCAAAACAAACAGTTATGCGTTCGAACAGCCCTGTCAAAGGACTGGGCACGCTGACAACGCTCCAGCTGACCTTGAATCATTTGGCTGTCAATCAAAAAAATACAAACTAGATGTGACATCCTAGGAATTTCCTAGCCTAGCCTATTTTAGCATTGGAACGGGGCTTCCTCTCTTGCTATCCATTTGTTGTTATTTTTTTGCTTTTTTACTAGAGAAAGAAAGTAAAAGAGATTAATTGTGGGCGTCGCCAAGACTTTTGTAAACTGTAGAAAAGAAATAGACTATGGAATTGTACCCACACATACTACCCACAATCCGCCGGGTGCTGAAAGGAAAACGGAATGCAGGGGGGCATTGTGGGTCAGTGATGTGAGCGGCGCTACCGTCGGCTCAACACAATGCTCACAATGGAGACCATAGAGATTGTCCCCCCCGGCAACCACTTCAATACAATTCCGGGGGTTCCAGAGGAAGTTTGAGCAATTTCCAAAAGTTGGAGAACGAGGAGCCTGCAGAGAGACGTCTGGGAGGAACTGAGCTCAACTGAACTGGACTGGACTAGACAAGACTGGACTGGACTAGACTGGACTGGACTAGACTGGACTGAAGTGGACTGGACTGGACTGCAGAAAAGTGGACTGGACTGTACTGGACTGGACTGATTTGAAGTGGACTAAGTGGACTGGACTAGACTGGACTGGACTGGACTGAAGTGGACTAAGTGGACTGGACTGGACTGAAGTGAAGTGAAGTGGACTGGACTGAAGTGGACTGGACTAGACACAGCTCAACTCAACTCAACTGGAATAGACTGGACTGGAGTGGACTAAGTGGACTGGACTGGACTGGACTGAAGTGGACTAGACTAGACTAGACTGAACTGAAGAGGAATTGACTGGACTGGACTGGACTAAAGTGGAGTGGACTGGACTGAACTAAGTGGAGTGGACTGGACTGAAGTGGACTGGACTTGACTGAAGAGGACTTGACTGGACTGGACTGAACTCAGTTCAATTCAACTGGACTGGACTGAACTCAGCTCAATTCAACTGGGCTGGACTGAACAGAAGTGGAGTGAAGTGAAGTGGAGTGAAGTGGAATGAAGTGGAGTGGAGTGGAGTGGAGTGGAGTGGAAGCATTTCAGATTGGTCTGACTGACTTAGCAAAACGAAACACCCACAACGGCGAGAAACTAGGCCACGGTGTGTCAGTGAGACAATAAAATACAATACAAACCAAACAAAACTTTCAAATTCAACTTTTTTTTTTAAAGATCTTTTGCAATTCTAATTGCAGTCTAATTTTGTCTTTGTTCTAGCTGGGTGATAATAAACTAATAC
>JAPMUY010009976.1:37500-65000 GCA_026901105.3 Galaxias olidus
AATACTACACAATACTAGTCCTGCCCTGCATGGATTGGTTAATACGCCTGAAACCACGCATAACGTGTTTACTGTGCGTCAGCAAGGATAGACACCCACTCACTCACTCGCCCACCCAGATCCCATTGGATCCCATTAGAAATCAGGGAGCAGCCGCTGCATGTATCCCCCAGCTCCACGTAACCTATTTCTGTCAGCGCTGACAGCCCCACTTCAGTCTCCTAAACGTGGTCTAGGGGCTCAGGTCAGCTAGGCTGGCTCGGCTGCTGAGGAAGGTAGAGAGGAAGAGGGGCTGGAGGGAGAGAGAGACAGAAAGGATAGACAGAAAGAGAGAAGTATAGACGGATAGAGAAGGATAGACAGATAGAGACAAGGACAGAGAGAGAGAAGGATAGACAGTGAGAGAGGATAGACAGAGAGAGAGAGAGGATAGACAGAGAGAGAGAGAGACAGAGAGAGAGAAAGAGAGAGAGAGAGAGAGAAAGAGACAGAGAGAGAGAGAGAGAGAGGATAGACAGAGAGATGGATAGAAAGGACAGACTGATAGAGGACAGACTGACAGAGAGAAAGACAGAGAAAGAGGATAGACAGCAAGAAAGGATAGACAAAGAAAGAGAAGAATACACAGAAAGAGAGAACGATAGACAGATCGAAGGACAGACTGATAGAAGAATGTGGACGTGGGATTCTATAAAGTTTGAATAGTTTTATATCCCATTAGTCAAAGTGAATGGATCTAAAATGTTCTAAATCCTCACAGGCAATGCAGCCCTGCACATACACGACCACACACAACATTCCGTAACAGGAAAACTAACCCCAAAGCCACATTT
This sequence comes from Galaxias olidus, assembly GCA_026901105.3. Classification (NCBI taxonomy): domain Eukaryota; kingdom Metazoa; phylum Chordata; class Actinopteri; order Galaxiiformes; family Galaxiidae; genus Galaxias; species Galaxias olidus. The sequence continues at coordinate 38,334 of JAPMUY010009976.1, forward strand.
GAAAAGAGCCACAGGATCCAAAATGGCCGTCTATTCACTGCCTCACAGTGTGAGTGGCAGGTGCATGTTCTTAACCGTTAGGGATTTATCTGAGTGGAAACAAACACTGCGAACGGCCTCTAACAACGCTCCAATGCCCCTAAAACTAGTTTCAACGGTTTACTGGTGAATCTTCTGCTCACTCTGGTCTTTGTATTTGGTTTAGTTCTGAGTTGGTACTAGAAAGAAACGGAGGATAAAGGGAGAACGCCTACACTAGGCAACTTTCTTTTTTTATTTTATTACATTTTATTTTATTTATTTTATTACATTATTGTTGTATTACTTCATCACATTCTCCCTTCAAGTATAATATTTTTCAATACCTTCTGTTCTTTTCAAGCACCAACTATCTATGATACTAATTTGAACTCTTTCTTCTCACTCCTCCCTATCTTCATATTCTTCAGTGCTCTTTTATTACTTTGTTTAATCAAATGTTTAAAAATCTCACCAGTCCTATCAGTTTATTTTCATCCCATTATTCATTTTCCCTTCTTTCAGAGAGAGAGAGAGAGAGAGAGAGAGAGAGAGAGAGCACTTGTACACTGACTGAGTTTGTTTTTGTGTGTGTGTGTGTGTGTGTGTGTGTGTGTGTGTGTGTGTGTGTGTGTGTGTGAGGGAGAACGAAAAAAAAACACTGACCTGTCAATATCCATTTGTATGGAAACGAATTACATTTGACTTGGCAGCCGCTCGTAACCGGGCCCAGTGTGTCAATCCGTGACAGGACTACAGTGACTCAGAGACGGACTGACGGCCACTGCACCACCACACCACCTACTGCTTTGAAAGCTCTTTCATTTGGGATATAGGATAGTGGTGGCTTAGTGGGTACAACAACTACCTGTCGTCCAAAAGGTCATGAGTTCAAGCCCACCTGGGAACACTACCACTTATAGTGTGCCCTTGAGCAAGGCACTTAGACCTAAATTGCTCCAAGGGAACTGCGCCTGTAATCTCATTGTAAGTCTTTTTGGATAAAAGCGTCTGCTAAATGACCGTATAGTGTAATGGAATTTGCCACAGTGATTATTATAGTCAACGGTCTCTGGAATTGCCCTTATTTACTCCAGCTATTCAGAACTCTGACTATTACATTGTTTTAAATCCTGTCTCAAATCTTACTTGTTTTTCTTAGCTTACCCCCAGTTTGTTCCCTTTGTACAGTGCCCTTGAGTCACTAGAAAGGTGCTAATACACCGTATAATACACACAATATCGTAGCTAATACAGTGTAGCACCGTAGCTATACATAGTAGCATCGTAGCTAATAGTAGCATCGTAGCTTCATACATGCAAAGACAGACTGAGGGCTAGTACTGCACCACACCACCTACCGCTTCAAAAGCTCTCTTCTATTTGTTCATACTACTTTATTTTGATTCTCACTTCTTTTAACAGAGAGTGCTGTGTGTTTCACGCGTATCAATGTGCGAGATTCAATGTGCTGGGATACTTTGTTTTGTGTTCAAGATCTCTATTCGTCCAGTGTGAAAAATAATAATAGATATACTGTAGATATATATATATATATATATATATATATATATGTATATATATATATATATTCATTGTACATATCTACTGTTAATTCTTTACAGGGTGTTCCTTCCACTTTGAGCCATTGGGTTTATGTGCTATGTAGAGACAATCTTTACCTCTACACAGAAAAACTGATTCTAACAGTCCATTTGACATGCCAGTATAGACTTCAGCTATACACAGTACCACCATAGCTATACATAGTAGCACCAAGGCTTTACATAGTAGCACCAAGGCTTTACATAGTAGCACCATAGCTATACATAGTAGCACCATAGCAAAACATAGTAGCACCGTAGCTATACATAGTAGCTTCATCCGTGCATATGCACGGAGTGATTCACAGGGGACTGTTCTGAAAGCCTCTGAACCATATAGATCACTAAAGAGAACTTAAAGAGTAAAGATTAAAGAGTAAACATAGGCCAGTGTCATGTCAGACTGGAGACTGCTGGGGTCCATTAGAAAAACCGCATGGGCTGGTTCTATATAGAGCCCTGGTCCCGCGGGGCGCCGCCCAACTACAACCGTAATATTGCAGCTCATTTATTATTGACTGGCAGATAGAGTCCATATTTTGGTTGTCGAGGGAAATAACATACACGCAAACACACACACAGAAACACACGAGGATGTTGATGTGTGTTCACACACATATACACGCACACATACAAACACACACACAGATAGACACACACACACACAAACAGAAACGCACATACACAGACACACACGTACGCACGCACACAGATGCAGACACACACATACACAGCACTAAAAGATAGGAACAAAAACACACACCAACACTTAATGATGACACAACTATAGATTGATGGAGATGAGGGAAATCATGTACAGTTCAAGCGTGTGTGAGAGTATTCCACCGAGACATTAAGCTCAAACAAAAACAATTAGCCTCAAACTAATTAGTACTGAGTGGGGGGCTGGGTTTTTTTTTTTTGTGGGCACCATGACATCTTCTCACAAAGACACTCTTCCCTAGGTCGCTGCTTTTCTCTGTTCTACTCCAAAGACCCATATTCTCAAGACCGATTTAGCTGCTGCTGCCCCTAAAAATATCCTTATGTCTTTTCTCTCTCTCTCTCTCGCTCTCTCTCTCTCTCATCTTTAGTACTCTTCAAATAACTCTTTCAGAAACGCAACAATCCACATGGTCAATTGCGTGCGTGCACAACCACACACACACACACACACACACACACACGACTGCAGAAAATCTAAAATGCACCTACCTAGAATGCACGTGCTTCAAAGGCATAAAACACAGACACACACACCCACTCATCCGCGCGCGCACACACACACACACACACACACACACACACACACACACACACACACACACACACACACACACACACACACACACACACACACACACACACACACACACACACACACACACACACACACTTAGACCCAAAGCAAAGCCACTTCTTATGCCTCTCCTCTAGAACTGGGAGACAAAACATTTTTCACTAAAATATGTTTGTAAAGGACGAAAAGTTTGCTAAAAGGCTGAGGAGCGGGAATAAGGGAATAAGAACCAAGCAACAGAAAGCAAAGAGAGAAGTCGTTAAAAAAGACAAAAGTGATACAACAGTGGCGTGGTTATTTTTTCGTCTCCTCCCACTGCCCATCTGTTGAGTGATGTGATTTCCCTGGAGTCTGCGTGTTGTAATAACCCCAGTCCTTTTGTCGTGACTCCACTCCTCCCACTGAGTCACCCTCCCATTTGGACCTCCATCTCACCCCTGAGCCCTGAGCCCTGTCTAAACACGCTCGACCCCTTTGCTGCTCTGTCCCGTCCCGACCAGACCCGCTCCTCCTTAACGCTCTCTGACTAAGGGGAAACCATTAGCCTCGGTCTGAATAGATCCCTCTAGATTAGTTGACACAATCATTGGTAGTGAGGGTGCAGCCCATTCATCTGTCAAAGGATGGTGGAGATTGGTATTGTGAAGCACATTCAATCTACAGTACCAGTCAACTGATCCTGTATGAGTACCTTTTGTGAACTTCTAATGGTATGTGGAGTACTGTTTGTTATAGAAATACTTCATAAAAGGTTTCCTGTGAAAGGCAGAGATGGACAAGTTGTGATTACCTTTTGTGTATTCTGAAGGTTATCAACACGCCACAAAGTCAAATAAAATGAGACTGAGTCCACAGCCACACTCTTCACACACGGAGACACATTCACTGAGGCAAACTCACTCTGACCTGTGACCTCACACGCAGAAATGGTATAGCAGCCTCCAGCAATACACACAATCACTGTCAACACACAATGTCTGAATGTACTGGAAGTTATCAAACTACACTGGGTCAACAAGGCTCTCTCTCTCTCTCTCTCTCTCTCTCTATCTCTATCTCTCTATCTCTCTATCTATCTATCGTGTGCCGAAGATGGAACACTGTTGACACACAGGTCTGTCTTTATAACCGGGTCCCGGTTAGGTGTTGTGGTCTCTGTCTGTATAAAGGGGTCACGGTTAGGTGTTGTGGTCTCTGTCTGTATAAAGGGGTCAAGGTAAGGAGTTGTGGTCTCTGTCTGTATAACCGGGTCAAGGTAAGGTGTTATGGTCTTTGTCTGTATAAAGGGGTCAAGCTAAGGAATTGTGGTCTCTGTCTGTATAAAGGGGTGAAGGTAAGGGGTTGTGGTCTTTGTCTGTATAAACGGGTCAAGCTAAGGTGTTGTGGTCTTAGTCTGTATAAAGGGATCAAGGTAAGGTGTTATGGTCTTAGTCTGTATAAAGGGGTCAAGGTAAGGTGTTATGGTCTTAGTCTGTATAAAGGGGTGAAGGTAAGGGGTTGTGAGGTGCCTTGTGTATCAGGCTCTTACTCGTATTCTCCTCATGGCCGCGACTATCTCCATCCGACTGTTGGGCCTTGGGACGTCCAGACTCCCCACATACTGCGCACACACGTAAAACACACACACACACACACACACACACACACACACACGTGTAAACACACACACACGTAAACACACACACACAAAAAGAGTATTTGTACTTATAAGCCTGTCTAACTATAAGGTGGGATTCACATGCATTTGTGCTCATTCATTAGTTCTTATTAGCTGACTGATATTTAGTGTTATTTCCAACATTTATGTCAGAAATGCTGATGTAAATGGTATATCCATAGTTACTTTTGCAAGTCCTGTCTCTCCACCTGCAACCCTATGAACTAATACATAAAAGTATCATCCCGAAAGGTTATATTTAACCTTTTATTTAGCAAAATTCTCTCTCTGTCATAGTTCTGCTCGCAAAAAACACAGAGCAGCATGTTAACATGAAGACAATACATTTATAGTATCGCTACAACTATTAATAGCCTAATAATAGTAATAATAACTAAAAGTCCAATAGTATGGTTATAACATTACGTTCTTCATCTTGTTCTGCTACATTTGCATACATACTATACAGCCCTTATAGTATCTAGACTGCGAGCGACATTGAAATTAATGTAATTTCTCTGACAGTTCTAACTATTGAGTTCAGCATGTCAAAACACAAAAAAACTATTGAGGAAGTAATGCCATAAGCAATGCCATAAGGAAGTAGCCTACGGACGTGTTTTATTTACCTTGGCTTGAAAATGTATCCCATGCTGATAAGCCTCTTCATTGTGGAGCGGGACCCTTGCGTCGGCCACATCGTCCACGAGGTTGTACCTGTTTCTCGCAGGCATTCTCCAATTTCAAAGGGACTTCAAACAAAAAAAGAGTAGGCAGTATAAACAAACACCGAGAAGAGATGGGTTGAAAAGCATATATCCACCGGGCACTGATGCGGCAGGTAGTGCAAGAGCTCGATTGAGTCCATTGTATTTTGAGCTTTAGCGAGAGCAGCTGCCGCTTTCAAGAAGCGTACTAGGATCTCGGACTAATTCGAGCGCTTCTTCTGATATTATGCACAGGATAGTCTATTAATATTGCTGACAATCCTACCTGGATAGTTTTCTGTTAATATGTCAGAATTTAACCTTCTCAGGAAAGCTGCAAGGACAGCCATCTATAGAAATAACGACATTTGTAATCCGCAGGTGGATGTTTGAAATGTTTACGAATCCCTGTAGTCCACTGTTTGAGTTGGTGATGGTGGCATTGCCAACCCCCTCTCTCTTCAAAGCGACTCCTTCATTGGAGCAAAGTTCCATGAGCATGACGTAACCCAATTCCATGGGAACATAAACGCCTATCCACAGTATTCGAGGCTTCCGTTTTCTTTTGTTTTGACACTGACAATACCAAGGCAGTTTGGGTTACTGACCTTTTTCTGGAGTTGATGTCATGGTTTCTATTTGCAATCACCCTTGGACCATTGACCTAACAAATAAATGACGGATTGGTTAATAATGTGCAGTTTTGACCAGCTTTATATCCTGACTCCTGACATTCTATTTGGCCTCCACGACCAGTCAACCATTTAATCTCGTGCGAAACAAAATGATGACACTAAGATAATTCAAATCAGTTGATACATTTAAATAATAGGCTACATAAACACTATGGGGCAACAAAAACACAATGGGGAAATTGAACAACAAAGGCCTACTATCTGCTTTCTATAGTTTTTTGTAGATATAGGCCTATACGTAATTCATTAATGATAAAAACCTGTTTGCTGTCAAACAACTTATAATATACCTTATACCAGGTAAAATGTGACCAGGTAAAATATACGACTGTTCTCTGCAGAAGTTATAACTTTTTGTAAATCGTGAAATCTCGCCATCTGCTGGTTATAATTTAAAGAGACTGCAGGTAACTTTTGTGAAATCGTGATATTTGCCTACACACCAGCACAAAACAACTATTTATAGTGGCAAATAACAGAAAGTACGTTTCTGAAAACAACTATTTCGTTAACTTATTTTTTTTATATCTCTACAGTTTGGTCAATCAGATTTTTGGGCGGAACCGAGTTCTTTGCCTGTGAGCTACCGGAACTTATTTTTGTTACACTTAACGGAAGCATTCTATTCAGCATGGTCTAATAGGGAAAAAACGTGTTTGTTATCCGTAGCGTTCAAGTTATGGCTCCACATTTTAACAATATACTTGATAATGTATTAACCCTAATACGGTGAGGTTGCCCGTTACCCATAGATATCTTTACTTTTGTAATGGACGTGTAGGTAAGCTTACTTGGTTGACCAATGTTAACGTTGTCTAGCTTCTCTGGAAACGTCAGAACTGTTAACATCAGCGTTTGGTTTATCAAAACGCGCTTATCAATCTGCGCTTTCTAAATTAAATCATATGCTATATAAGTGATGATCATGTCTGCGGTAAAACCAAAAAAAGCGGATGCCGTTACTGCTAAAACACAGCAGTCCAAAACGTCCCGTAAACAGAAGAAAAACAGAATATTTTCTAAAAAGGCTAAACAAGAGCTCCCACCCAAGAATCATGCAAATGAAAAGAAAAAGTTAGTTTTGCCTCCAAAAGAAGCCGAACAGTTCTCTGCTAATTGGAAGACGTTACTTGAGGTATGGATTTGATTGTCTGGACAGATTTAGTCTATAATGGGAAGTAAACTGTAGATCAACTTAAAGGTATTGCTTGGAAATCAACTAGCCAGTGATGTTTTTAAAACTAATTTGTCATCCAATGACAGGTGTTTAAGTCTAACCCTCCACCTGCCAGGAAAGAGCCAGTGTTGAGTAAACTACCTCAACAGAGGTCTAATGGAGACGCAACCCAGCAGAAACCTGTGCAAGGGGATGGTTCCAAAAAAGTTGTTGCTGACCAGAACAAGGCCTCTGACAGGTCAAAGAGTGGTGTCAAGCCTATATCAGTGAACCCTGGGAAATCGGTCAAAGGGAAACCTGTCCCTAGTAAAGCTGTTGCCGACAAGGACCCTCAAGTGAATGGCAAAGGAGTAGCTCCTACAGAGAAAGAACAGCCTAAAGCAAAGAAAAGGAAAGCAGATGTGTTCGCAAACTTTGGGAAAGCAACAAAGAAGAGCAAAGTGGAAGAAAGAAAACCCACAGAGCAAGTATTAGTGGTTTCATTAACTGTTAGTAATACTGATCGTTTTAAGCACATCATTAAGTTATTGCTAATTAGTAAGTAAAGGCGCTTCTTAACGTATTCACCCTGCCAAAAGTTTGTGACAGACGTAGTTTCTCAATCCAATGAGTCAATTGATTAATTGATTCAATTCCTCCTACCTCTTTCTAGCTCACTGACCCACTCAAAACAGGCCTAATTTCAGTTTAGTTTAATCCCCTTTGACATTGCATTCATTTATTGATAATCCCGAAGAAGGCCCTTTTAAAATCAGATCTATATACAGTGCGTTTTGTCTGTACGATCGGTGTGTTTTAGCTTCTCTGACTTGAATGTGCCCCCCTCTCTTGTCTCCTTGCAGGGCAGACATGTGGTTCGACGACGTGGACGCTGACGACATCGAGGCGACGGTGGGCACGGAGGCGGCGGACATCATGAGGGTGAAGCAGGGCGTTCAAAAGAGCAGTGCCCAGGACACGGAGAACGCCCTGGTCAAACACGGAGCGTTTGAAGGGTGAGTCACGTTCACATTTATCCTCAACGTTTCTGTTTTATTGTCGTTGATGTTTTTGCTGTTGTGTTTCATGTTGATATGTTAAGTGATATATGAAAAGTGGTAGATTCATGTGGATTCATAAATTAACTTGGGTAGAGATCGGATTAGTTTCCATGACGACAGCGGACAGTTTCCATGGTAGACGGAGTGTTGACCTAGCTACTTAATGTATCCCTGTGGTAGTTTGTCATCAACCCCCTGTGTTGTTGTTGTTGTGAGAAACCTGCCTGTCCTATTGCCAAAGTGACATAAGTGATATTTATTATAAAGACACAGACCTGGCACATCCTTTACCGTAACGTCATATCGATCATGGCTGCTTACTGTTCCCCATGGCAACCACCAGGCTCACCAAAGCGGTGGCGCTGGACTGTGAGATGGTGGGCGTGGGGCCGGACGGTGAGGAGAGCATCTTGGCCAGGGTGTCCATCGTCAACCACTTTGGGAAGTGCATCTACGACAAGTTTGTCAAGCCCACGGAGAAAGTGACGGACTACAGGACATTTGTCAGCGGCATCCGACCGGAGGACATCAAAGACGGTGAGACACTGCTAACATCAACTAACCTTAAGAATGTACGCATTAATATATATTACGTAGAGCAGCTTTTCCCAACCGGTGTGCCGTCAGACATCATCAGGTGTGCCGTGGAATTTTGGGAAAGTCATATTTGGGAAAGATAAACAAATGTTTTGTATTAAGTTTGATTCAGTTTAACATCTGGGGTGTGCCGCAAAATAAATATGTTTATGCCAGTGTGCTGTGGGTTGGAACATTTTGGGGAACGCTGATGTAGAGCATAGAACAAAGGGTGAACTAAATTGATATTGTTATACACATTTTTATTAACCTTAACGATATGATATATAAAGTCAGTCTTTACATCACAGAAATGACATGCATACACTCAATCACTTTAGAGAGAGAGAGAGAGAGAGAGAGAGAGAGAGAGCGAGCGAGAGAGTGCACGCCTTGTTGACCCAGTGTAGTTTGGTAACTTCCAGTACAATCAGAACGTGTGTGTGTGTGTGTGTGTGAGTGTGTGAGTGTGTGAGTGTGTGAGTGTGTGAGTGTGTGAGTGTGTGAGTGTGTGAGTGTGTGAGTGTGTGAGTGTGTGAGTGTGTGAGTGTGTGAGTGAGTGAGTGTGTGAGTGAGTGTGTGAGTGTGTGAGTGAGTGAGTGAGTGAGTGAGAAGAGAGCAGACCTAGTTGACCCAGTGTGGTAACAGTGGCTTCCAGTACAATCAGAACACATGTGGTGTGTGAAAGAGAGAAGAGTGCAGACCTAGTTGTCCCAGTGTGGTGTGGTAACTAACAGTACAATCAGAACGTGTGTGTGTGTATGTGTGTGTGAAGAGAGCAGACCTAGTTGATCCAGTGTGGTGGCGGTGGCTTTCTTTCTGTTGGTTCAGGCGAGGATGTGAAGAAGGTCCAGAGAGAAGTAGCTGACATCCTGAAGGGGCGGATCCTGGTGGGACACGCCATTCACAACGACCTCAAGGTACGCAGCCTGACAGAGAGGTCAGGCTTTCTTTATTTCTCTATTTTCTAGATTGTTCCTAGTGATAATACAGAAGAGATGGAGAGGACTGTGTAAACACTCACAGCAGCCACAGCCCTCAAAACTAAACTTTAAACAAATAACTTTATATAATTTTACAGATTCAAAACTAAACTTTGACAGATAACCTTATATAATTTTACGGATTCAAAACCAAATCGTTTGTATGACTTTACAGATTTTACTCTTGGATCATCCAAAGAAGAAAGTCCGTGACACTCAGAAGTATAGACCGTTCAGGAAGGCTGTGAAGGTACAGAGGAGTTTGGCCTTTCAGACACAGTGTCGGGATTGTTGAGTTTCTGTGGGTTTTGTGACGGTAACGGTGACAGTGACTCACTTGTGATGTCATCGATCGACGTGTTTTCTTTGCTCTTTTCAGAGTGCTCGCCCGTCGCTAAAACTCTTATGTCGAAGCATTCTCAACGTGAAAGTTCAACAAGGAGAGCACTCATCTGTAAGTCACGTTTGTCTGTGAGAGTCTGAGAGACTTGTCATATATACCTTTTGTTTAAACCTAAACTATCCTTTCCCAATAGAAAACAATATATCAGCATGTCTCGCTTATTTAAACTCTTCTTCATCTCTCTTCCCTTCACATCTTCTGTCTTCTTTCTGCACTCTTCCCTTCCATCCTCTCTCCCCCCTCCATCTCTTATTTCCCCTCTCTTTCTCCTTCCATCCTCTCCTCCCCTCCCCTGTCTCTCCGCTGTCTTTTCTCCAGGTCCAAGATGCTCAGGCCACCATGAGACTCTACACCATGGTCAAGAAGCACTGGGAGGCGGAGCTAAAAGCTGATCGCAACAGCAGAGAATCAAACCAGAAGAGTGAGAGAAGGCCCAGGGCTCCAGCGAAAAGATCCACCCCAAAGAGGCCAGAGCTGTACCCTGGACCGAGCATCTCTGAAGGGGGCATGGGGTAGATCTGTGCGGGTGTTTGTGCCGGGCACCAGAATAACTAAGGACACGAAGACTGTTTGTCAGCTGAAGATTGGAAACAAAAAATTAAATCTCTATATCCAGACTGAATATGAGAGAAGAAGAGAAACAAGAGCGTCTCGGTCCTGCTTCACATTACTGTGAGAATAAGAAGGTTGGTCCAAAAAACAAAACTCCTGTCTTGAGTTTAATTCTTTTCAGTTCAGTTGTTTTGAGTTATTACAGTTTGGAGAGTACATACTATACTACAGTTGATGTTTGGGCACAATACTAAGGCTAGTTGTGTATTTCATTCTTTTAAACGTAACATGTTGTTCTCTAGTGCTGGTTTCTGTCAGGAACTGTCATTACAGCTTATGTAGCCAACGCAAACAAATAGGTCACTGCAATAAAGTTTGGGTTTTTTAAAACATTGTTCTCCATGTGTAGCTCAATTATCCCTATGGGAATCTACCCATGTCTGTTAAAATGGTGGTTTGAATAGAGCTGTGCTTGGAATACATTTGAATTTATTTTCCTGTACCAATGCTATCAATGTTTCAAACTGAACTTTGAAATCTCCCTGGTCGTTGCGGTATTGTAATCCAGTCACCTCAAAATGCAGCTGCTAGAGAACCTTTGCCAGTCACTTAGAAAAATATTCTGTAATAAAAGTAATTTTACCATACCGCCAATTCCGTGTGTTAACTCTTATACCAATGAGAATGTTGTCTATTTTTACTATTTAAAGGCACAAAAACTGGTCTACCTTTGTGATAATACATTTCATTTCCAAATTGAATACATCCATTGCTGAAGTACATCTTACCTAATGTTCCTCAATAAAAAAAATTTAAACCAAAATGTACTTATTTAACAGGGAACACAATTATTTACCACTGTATCAATCCACGGTAACACTTTTTCTGAATAGTATTTAATTTTCACACTTCATTCTTGAGTTATTTTTATATATATTTCCATGTCTGCACATAATGCTTTTATATAATACTTAAATGGAAAAGGTTTTGTGTAAAACTACCTGTAATTTTGTATAGCAAGTTAAAAGGTTCTCAAATGTTTGTCCTTAAGTCAATTACTAGTTAAACAGAAGTCTGTTGAAAAAGGTAAAATATTTTATTCTTAGTCAGAGGGGTAAGGGCAAAATACCACACAAAATTATAGTACATGTTTGATCGTTCAGTACGCTTCACTGCTGACCAAATTCATTCATCAGACTCAGGTGATACAAAATTATGCACACATCTCTTACAGCAAATAACTTGTTATAATGGCAACAAACAGCATGAATATGTTGTGATCATTTATGGAGCTCGCATGATTTGAGCATATTAGCCATTATCAAAGATTTTCAGTATCCAAAACGTCTGGCTATTGTCAATTATACTCCATACTCAAAGCAAATGTATCGGTTCTAGGCTAGTTTTATCTGTGTCAGCATGTAGTGTAGCTTGTGTCTGTGGTGACTTTCCACCTAGTTGATAAAAGCTGGTGTAAGTGAGGGTAGTGCCTTAGTGTAGTGCCTGGCTTAAGTGAGGGTAGTAGTGCCTGTGATGACCCTGTACGCTGCACATTGGAAATAATACCTGAGAGCTGGTGGTAGCGTCTTGTTTATTAACTGTCTCACTGAGTTTTGGGTTAGTGTGTGTTTTTTTTTTGGCCAGGTTATGTCACTGCTGTAAGAGATGTGGACATGCAAGCCTTTCCCAAGGGCGTTCCGTTAAGCAAACACAAGAGGACAAACCAAACAAGCAGAAAACGACAACACCAATATCAAGCACATAGAATCGTAACGTTCTCATTAACATTTCCTCGTGTTGACGGAAAGGCAAAAGGCAAAACCTGGCTCAAGTGGGCTATGCACACGTTTCTTAAGAACCTGAATCAAGACAGTTTCCCTTATCAATTTTTTTCACAGACAGATCAGTTGCTTCGAAAAAACACAATCAGAAGCAAAGGTTTGTAAGGTAACGAGGCAAGTAAAAGGTCCAAGATTAGAAAGGTACAAAAAGTGTTCCACAAGCAGCATAGCAGTTTAGCTGACATCCCTCCCATTTTTGTAGTTTTTTTAACACCCCTTGTAGTTTTGGTGTTTGACATCAAGCAAAGATATTTGCACAATACAGAGACATTTGGTGATGCTCACAAAAAAATATATGATCTCTCTCATGCATTGGTAGTGCGTGCTACAACTACTGCATGCATTTAATCTATCCAGATATTCAATTAAATATATGAAATTGTCTTGAAATAATTATTTTCCAAAATCATTTCAAAGAGTCTTCCATATATTTGGGTGGACCTGATACATTTCTTAATGTCATGAAACCCCTACAGAACTGAAGGCTGAGACTATGCATTTCTTACTTGGCCAAATCAGGAGCTGGGTACTCTACTAGGACATAAAAATGGGAAGCAAAAAATCTATATCTAAACAAAACACAAAAACTATTAAAATTATTAAAAAATAAAATAAATTAACAAGTTGTACCAAAGGGTGGATAATTATATCTATTTGATTCTATAACAGATTTCACAACATAATAAGACACTGATGACTCAGCAGTTTGAATAAATAAATAATACCTGCAAACGGAATAAAGGAACAAGGAAGAGAAGAAGAGAGGAAAGAGAAGAAGAAAGGAAAGAGAAGAAGAGAGGAAAGAGAGAGAGAGAAAGAGAGGAAAGACAGAGAGAGAGAGAGAGAGAGAGAGAAAGAGAGGAAAGAGAAGAAGAGAGGAAAGAGAAGAAGAGAGGAAAGAGAAGAAGAGAGGAAAGAGAAGAAGAGAGGAAAGAGAAGAAGAGAGGAAAGAGAAGAAGATGGTTGGAAGACATGAAACGAGAGGGGAGCAGGCGTGTCACTGAGGAACCCCATCTGTCGTTCCTGTCATCTTTTCCTCATCCCCCTGTTTCTGGTGGTTCAGTCTGGCGTAACTCACTGCATCTCCCCTGGGAGAGAGGGAACGAGAAAAGAACAAAAGCGGAAAGGAAAAGAGGGTGAAAGTAAGGAGGAGGAGGAAGAGAGATGGGGGGGAAAGAGAGACAATGAGAGAAAGGGCGGTAGAAAGAGAGAAAGAGGGGTAGAAAGAAAGAGAGGAGAGATAGGAAGAAAGAGAGAGAGAGGGACAGAGGTAGAGGGCAGAGAGACAGAGAGGGCAGAGAGAGAGAGCAAGAGAGAGAGACACAGAGGGAGACAGAGAGAGAGAAAGAGAAAGAGAGAGAAAGAAAATGAGAGAAAGGGAGAGAGGTAGAAAGAGAGAGAGGAGTAGAAAGAGATAGGAAGAAAGAGAGAGAGAGAGAGAGAGAGAGAGAGAGAGAGAGAGAGAAAGAGAGAAAGAGAAGAGGAGGAGGAATGAGAAAGGGAGATGTTAAAGAGATGGAATAGAGAAAGAGAGAAGATGTTAGAGGTTAAAGGTCATATTAATTGGCTTTATTGGGTAACACCAATCAGGACTCATTAGAACTGTTATGACTTCACAAGGAACAAATGGTATCATGTTAATTGATTATAATCTGCCATTCTACATATTGGTTATGGAAAGTCATTTTAATTATTCGAGTCGTCGATTGCAGAGGAAGTATAGGTATGGTGTGTGTGAGAGAAAGAGAAAGAGAGAGAGAAAAGGAATGAAGATTGAAACTAAACTCATCTCTTACTACAAACTGATATTTATTTCAAAATGGTTCTTTTTAATACTTCTACAACATCTCTCTAGATGTACTGGATGACATTTTAAATCTGATGATGTGAGTGTGAAGTCTTACTTTTTGCCCAGGGAGGCGAGACCATACAGCACTCCAGTAGCGAAGGCGATGGCGTTCCCAAACAATGTGGTTATGGAGAAGCTCAGGAAAACGGGAAAGATAGCCATCCTGGACATGACAGAATCAAACATCTCAGATCAAACTGAAAAACCTCAAAATATTTAAGTTTCAACTTTCAGTTAAAAGTACACTGTCTTGCTCTTAATAATTAAAGTCGTATTGAAAAACAAAACCCAGGAAAAAGCCTTTTAAATATACCAACAAAGAAAGCGATAGAGATTAAAACAATGGACACATAATGTGTTCAAAGATTGTCTATATTATTATAGGCCCTATGATAACCCCCCTCACCCCACCCGAACTCTAAAAAATCTAACATGACAAAGAAAGTAAGAGCGGTCACTGTTTTTTCCCCCCTGAGTTCCCCTTGTTGACATATGAACAAGCTGGTCTTTATCTTTAAGCCTCAATGATGACAGAACTACAGAACACTGAACTGTATGTTTCGAAGCAGAAAGCGGTGGGTTGTCTCTCTCTCTCTCTCTCTCTCTCTCTCTCTCTCTCTTTCTCTCACCCGCAGTAGAAGAAGGCTTTCTGCCAGGGCTTCAGTTTGTCTGCCCGCGCAGCCACGGCGTTGGCAAACTCAATGAACTGACAGCAGAACGGCACTTCGCACAGGAACAGCACAAAGGCGTTCAACCTTGGGGGAGAGGAGAGCAGAGGACGATTAGCAAAGAGTGGGATAAGCAATGAGAATGCAGACTGGGGAGGTAAACATATGCACGCACAGCCACAAACACACACAGAGACCAACACACACACACTTACAAACATGTGCAAAAAAAGTACAGAAATGCTTATTAAAGTACAATCGTCGGAGCACGTTAGAAAGTGATTTTCCACAAACACCATTGCACCGCTGACACACACACACACACACACACACACACACACACACACACACACACACACAGCGGTGAAAACACTATTCTACATGTTCCATGATCATATGATCATTGTATCAGAGGACGGGACACTTACACCATCCATACTCCGGCAGCGATGTTTAAAGGGTTAACGGTGACGCACATCCACACTCCTGAAACGGCGCATGCTGCAACGGGGACAGAGAGCAAAAACAGAGTGTTACTACTCACAGTACAACAACAAACTAACCATCTCCTACAGCCAAAAATTATCAAGTATTCACATGTCAGATCATGATGCCCTGCATTCCAGCCTGCTCCGAAGCAGAAGAAGACACAGTATATGGCTGTATCAGTCAGTGGAGGTTAAACAGCAAATGGATTACAGAGCATGTGGATCAGAATTAGGCTATATGGAGTCAGATACATCCACATACATTTCAAATGAATCGAAACACACATAGACACACTAGGCCTAAATTCATCAAGCCTTTCAGTGTTTCCGTTCTGGTGCGGTTCTGATGATCAACGTGGGGATGGATGGAGCTGATCACAGCAACACATTTCATTCCACACGCATAACATGTACCTACATTTCAGAGATCTACACACACGTCCCATATCAATGTCCACAAGAGGTCAAAGTACACAAACAAACAAACACCACAGACACACGCACGCACGCACGCACACACGCACACACACACGTTCATTGTGCGGACTGTCCACCCAGCTGCAAGATAAGCCGTTACACCCACAGTCCATTAACAGTACAGTAAACGTATTGTTTAAGCCTTTAATCTCTGTGCAAAGACCAACAGTGTCCAGTAGCCGGCCTAGTGTTTGGTCCATGATTTGGTCAACATCAGTAACTACAGAAAGTAAACTAAAAGTCGTAGAGAGAGAGAACAGTCAGAGATCAGCCTACGTGGCTCACAACAGTGGGAGCTAACACATCTGCCCGGCGGGGAAAGAGCCCAGAGTCTGAACTGCACTCACACGTTCCTGTCATACAAGCTGAATACACCGTACGCGCTCTCTCTCTCATCAACATCATAGCTATACATAGTAGCACCAAGGCTCTACACAGTACCATCATAGCTATACATAGTAGCACCATAGCTATACATAGTAGCACCGTAGCTATACATAGTAGCTCACAGGTAATAATTCACAGGGGACTGTTTTGAAAGCCTCTGAACCATAGAGATCACTAAAGAGAACTTAAAGAGTAAAGATTAAAGAGTAAACATAGGCCAGTGGCATGTCAGACTGGAGACTGCTGGGGTCCATTAGAAAAACTGCATGGGCTGGTTCTATATAGAGCCCTGGTCCTGCGGGGCGCCGCCCAACTACAACCGTAATATTGCAGCTCATTTATTATTGACTGGCAGATAGAGGCCATATTTTGGTTGTCGAGGGAAATAACATACACGCAAACACACACACAGAAAACACACATGAGGATGTTGATGTGTGTTCACACACATACACGCACACATACAAACACACACACAGATAGACACACACACACACAAACAGAAACACACGCACATACACAGACACACACGTACGCACGCACACAGATGCAGACACACACATACACATATTCACAGCACTGAAAGATAGGAACAAAAACACACACCAACACTTAATGATGACACGACTATAGATTGATGGAGATGATGGAAATCATGTACAGTTCAAGCGTGTGTGAGAGTATTCCACCGAGACATTAAGCTCAAACAAAAACAATTAGCCTCAAACTAATTAGTACTGAGTGGGGGGCTGGGTTTTTTTTTTTAGTGGGCACCATGACATCTTCTCACAAAGACACTCTTCCCTAGGTCGCTGCTTTTCTCTGTTCTACTCCAAAGACCCATATTCTCAAGACCGATTTAGCTGCTGCTGCCCCTAAAAATATCCTTATGTCTTTTCTCTCTCTCTCGCTCTCTCTCTCTCTCTCTAAGCTATAATGTCTCTCTCTCTCTCTCTCTCTCTCTCTCTCTCTCTCTCACTCTACTCTGTCAATATGTCTCTCTCTCTCTCTCTCTCTCTCTCTCTCTCTCAGGTGAATGTCTCTCTCTCTCTCTCTCTCTCTCTCTCTCTCTCTCTCTCTCTCTCTCTCTCTCTCTCTCTCTCTCTCTCTCTCTCTCTCTCTCTCTCTCTCTCTCTCTCTCTCTCTCTCTCTCTCTCTCTCTCTCTCTCTCTCTCTCTCTCTCTCTCTCTCTCTCTCTCTCTCTCTCTCTCTCTCTCTCTCTCTCTCTCCAGGTGAACTGCATTGCTAAACTACCTTGGCTGTACTGTGTTAGCCTTAGCAGCAGATAGGGCCTAGCCACTGGGAATGGATATGAGAACACTGCCATGTTAAAAACAATGCTCACCGTCACTTTATTTACAGAGCTTATGGCAGTGGTCACACAGTGGTCTCGTCTTATAATCGAAGAGCTAACTCTGCGATTACTTTATTTGTTCCTAGAGTGTCTACTGTAGCAGGGCGCAATTCATTCCAGCATGCAGGACCATGTGACTGGAATGAGATCCAACGTAAATTACATTTATCTAGCTTTGTTCACAGGGCATCTTTAATCGCCAGATTGATTCATTGTAGTTTGATTCCTGTGTGTGCCTACTTTGACATTTGTTCTTGCCTAATGTTTGATTGTAAATTGTTCTTGCCTAATGTTTGATTGTAAATCGTGTATATGTTGTCATGCGGCCTTCCACTTGGCCAAGTTGTTACTGTAAAAAATAATTGGTTCTCAGATCACTTACCTGGTTCAATAAAGATTATTATTACTATTATTACCTACGGGGTCAATCAAAGGTGATAATAAACTAGCTTTAATATAATATAGTAGGCTATATTATTGCAAAACTACCAGTAACTGTCAGAGCTATTTTTTATATTATGAACTCCCTAAAAACGAATTCAGATAATACAAGAATCATTCGGTTTAAAACCCAAACAATGTGACTAGAAGCACAGAACACACTCTGAGCTATGATGTGTAAAACGTTGCGTGCTAAGCTAAGTCGGCGGCTCACTTGGTGAGAGACTCACTGGACGCATCAGATCTACACTGCATTTAAAGAGCCATGTAACCTACGCTGGCTGTCCTGTTTTCTGTGCTCTTTTGACTCTCAGGGTTCCCTGAATAATACAACAGAGGTCATTGAATATGCAGCGTTCCACCGGGGAAAACGTGATACCGCCGCCAATGCTCCGGTGTCACGGGACGGGACGGAGTGAGAGATGGAGAGAGACAGAGAAGAGGAGGAAAGGGGAGAGACACTGGAAACGAATGGATGGGTTTGATAATAATGCCCCTGTGAAACTGCAACGTAGGCCGGAAATCCAATCACCTTTCTGTTGCCTACACTAAAGTCAGTGTGTGCGCTAATCTGCAGTCACATCTAAAAAGTCAGGGGAGTAGTCACAAGACCTCAGTGGAAATGGAGTAAGTTTTTTAACTGACATGGTTCTTTAAGATGACATGTACACACTGTGCCCAACCCCAGCTGCTGCAGAAGAAAGGGACAATGCAAACATGTGACTGTACACCCGATAACAAGGACAACAAAGCCTTGCTAGATCAGACATAGGAACCTAAAAAGAGATTTTGTGTTGTTATATAATCATGAAGGACTTATCATTACATTAGGGTAATTTTAAACAGAAAGTGAGGCAACAAAACCTTAAGCATTTTCTGCAGGATATAAACATTTCTTGGTTTAAACACAGACACAATGTGCTTGCATAGTTTATTGGGGTCGCAAGCAGAGAATGAACAGGTAGATTTACTGAAAATAATTTTAGCACATGTAGATGACTACTATAAAGAAACCTAAGGGCGTGGCCAAAAAGGTAAAACCTTACTCGTCACCTGTCATATAACTTAATGATATACTGTAATTTCTGCAAAAACTTGCTAAAATTAAATGGCTTAGTTACTTACAGATTCCACCCAGGATCCCGGCGATTTTGCAGAGCCATCGGTACCACCATGACATGCCATCGTCATCAGCGGCTGGAGCTGGTGCCGCCGTCTCGTCAACCATTGTCGCTGGTCACCAAGATCAATTATTCAAAGATAAAGACCGTCTAACTAATATTAAGACCAGAATCACTTTGTTTATTTTAATCAAAATTATTTGCAGTCGAAGTTTCAGCAATATGAAATATAGTCTTTAGATATTTCTGTAAATTTTTTTTATTTCTTAAGACATTTCTTTGTCTGAGCAGCTAACGTTACAGAATAAGATTGCATGTGTAAGGCTAGCTCTCTTACGAAATAGCCGACGTTTACCAGCTAGCTAATGTAAGCAGATACTATTAAAAAGCTATTTTAAAACGGCTGGGTCCACCAGCGAAACGTTTCTTTGTTGTCATGCACAACGCGAAAAGTATATCCGAATCAGCATTGAATGTGTTCATTTACATGGGCCCCGTTGTTTCGGCTGTTAGCTAACACCCATGCTAATGTTGGTGGTACGTAATTCCCTTGTTCTGGCTCTCCCGGAGGTTCCCTTCTGTAAGCGTTGCATTTTGGGAGGGATTTAAACTACTACGTCATCATTTGTTTACATGTGGGGTGTGTTCCAGAGGCTTACGGCACTCTTTCGATTTGATGGTACCCATTACAGAAACAATGGAAGTATAAAGGTTGTCTCGGACACCTTCAGAGAAAAGCGACACCTTATTTTCAGGTATGTTGCAAATGTCTTCAATCCAATTCAACGCAATATTTAAATATGTCTGTCACCTGCCACCTTGTGGTGAAATTATCTATTCTCTACAAGTGTAAAAAAAAAATATTAAAAAAAAGTTAAGAAACAAACTATATATTTATTTCACCCACCCATAGTAACTTCAGCTAAAAAGGAATTTAAAGGAAACAGTTCATTATGAAATAACTATAACTTTATTCTTACATATACAATTGTCTGTTTATACAGTATACATGTATATTCAATATATCCTCACATTGATCTTCTCCACTCACTCACTATTTAGCATAAAACGAGGTAAGCACCCGCTGGTTTCTGTACCTCTTTCCAAATTTGCATCATCGTGAATTAAAAACTAGTGTTGCTCTTTTTGTTTGCATTTCTTAACTCAAAAAAGTATTTTCAACAACTCTACAATACAACTAAACTCTCATTGAGTCCAAGGTAGTAAGACCAAAACAAGAGCTTTTTCAACATTTCTTTTGAAAGGAGAAGTCGATGGAAAAATCACAAATCCAGGTTTTAAGTCAGTACCATACATCTCAGGCTCTGTTGGGATTCTATGACCAGACCACATGGCTCTTGCTAAAAGTCTCCGTGCCAACGAGCACTCAGTCACAGCAGAAGTCGGTCCACCGCTTCTTCTTCTATCACCCATGACGCTTTCCAAAGCAGGTTTCACCCGTTACGTTCTTGGTGGTCCCCTCCTGGTGATCACTCTGATAGCAGAGTCGATTGTAAGGGCCTCAGAGTCCGTCTGCTGACCCTCCTCTCCTCCATCATGGCCACAGGCTTTCTCTTGCCCGTGGGCGTGTGGCACAACATGTCGTCCAAGCTCTGAGGCGTCACCTGACCCGCCCTCTGTAGCTTAGAAACGACGTGTTCTACGGTCGCCATGTGCAGCCCATTCTCGCTCCGCAGTCGCAGCAGGTCCACCTAGAAAGACACAGAAAGATTACGAAACTACAGTACTGTGCACAAGTTTCAGGCAGGGGATGCTGTTTTGAAGGCGAAGGGTGGTCACACCAAATGTTGATTTGATACAGATTTGTTTTTCCCTCACTTTGTATTTTATGAATTAATTAAAAAAAAACATTTAACATTTATATTTTTATATATATTTTTTCTAACTTTAAAGACATCACACCTGCCTAAAACCTTTGCACAGTACTGTACATAACCATGTAAAGTTACGGTATGGTAGAGGTGATATAACCAGTTACAGAGATAGGCTGACAACAACAAACAGTAAAATACTGTAAATAGGTTTTATGACCTTTCTCATTTGCATGAAATGCATCTCAAAGGAACTTAAAGAGGGAGATGAAAAAAAGGAAAAGGTTGGTAAAAGTAAAGTTAAAGTAAAAAGATTAAAGTTGAGTAAAAAAAAAAAAAGACTTATGTAGTCTGCAGTGTTTAAACTTACTACTTCTTGCGCAAAGTCCGTCTTTCTCACAAGAGCGGGGCTTTTGGATACTAATACTGAAGATAGAACAGAGAGAGCTTCTTTTACTGACCCGGACATGGCCAACATCACCACCTGTTACAAAAAGCCCATTGAGAAAAGATAAAGGTTAGCGTCGGATAACCCAGAGTGATATTAAAGACAACAATGCAAAGTCTCTTACCCACCACAAAGTGACCTCACAGTAAACAACCAAGTAAGTGAATACTCATAAAACAGATACGTTTCAAAGTGAAAAACATTTTGTTATCGGTTTCAGTTGGCGGACTCACTTTCAGGTTTTGGCACATTTTGCTTTCTGTACTCATGATCTGGGAGAACATCACTTGTGCATTTGGAACATCATTCTATAAAAGACAAACAAAGTTTTGTTAAGATGTTGGATAAGAGTTATGCAAAAAAAAAAAGAACAGATATTTAAAGAGTCCTTACTGTACATTTTGAAATGGACAAATACATTTTAGTTCTCTGTTGACAAAATCCTGATAAAAACATCCGTTTTGATATATAAAGTGATTAACGTCAGATAATGTATTTTCTCAAAATGAATATACTGTATGTATGTATGTATGTATGTATATATATATATATATATATATATATATATATATATATATACACACACACACACACACACAACACGAGAAGACAACTGACCTGTCTAAGTGCTAACGCCACAGCAAAGCAGTACGCGTGTCTGGGGATCATGTGACCTCTGGTCTGTCCCTCCTCCATCAAAGAAGAGCAGATTCTATATGACTCCGGTGTGTTCTGATTGGCAGGGGGAAAAGTCCAGGAAAACAAATGGACAAAAGTCCAGGGAGCAAGGGAACGAGACAAAGCAACAGGGAACAAAGAAGGGGGAGACAACGAATGTGGACTCAAAAACATACCGTAGTTTTAGAGAACACGGCGGAGAAAATGTTCCATGCGGTTGACAAATTTGATCAGAAGTTGGGATGAGGTACACTAGAAACATTGTTTGAATATGACAATTTACTTTTAATAATATATTTAAAAACTGTTGCGTATATTACTTCAACCTCAAAACGTTTATAACGTGTCTTGGTAGCTACGAACTATAGGTGTAGCACTGATGCTAGTTTTTACCAGTTTGTAGCAAGTACCAGAAGCCAGCGTGAACGTTTCTTTGTTGAATGGCACACCTTGATTCTTCATGTCTTTCAGAACCTCCAGAGCACCTGAATGAAAAACCACAAGTGTGAGAATATACGTTTAAAACTACCAACGCAATTATTATGATAGAAGCATATTTTGTCTACTAGTATATAAGTGAGTTGTTTTGGCTGAGGTAAAGACGTTCACCCGTTACATAAAACAAAACAAAGCTTTCAGCTAAAATTTAGGCAGGTAACCAAGTTTGTTGGCTTCTGACACACACACCAGATAGCTTAGACAGACAGAGACACACACACACACACACACACACACACACACACACACACACACACACACACACACACACACACACACACACACACACACACACACACACACACACACACACACACACACACACACACACACACACACACACACACACGTTCAACATTAATGAGGAGGTCTTGTTTTAATGGCTGAGCTGATTCCAATATATGTACTGTTGTACTTGATATATGTAGGTGATGAACATATTCCTCACCTCAATGCAAGCAAACACCATAAGTTTGCTAATCTATGTCAATAGGGGAAAAATACATTTTGCAGGAGAATAAAATATGATTTATTTACAAAAACATATAATTATGAGTCTGTTAAACTGAACTAGCAATCATAAATGATCTATGATTCAATACATTGTGCATTAGGCTGCCAGCATTAAATTTCGGTTCACTTACTCTCATAGCATCCTTTTGTGAACAACATGTCCATGGTGATGTTGAAGGAGGTTGAGTCGTTGAAAAATCCTCGCAAACTCTTCAAAAGGAAACATGAAGGCAATAGTTATAATACTTTTACTTTACTTTACTAATACTTAGTAAAAACAGAGTTAACATTACTAACACACTGTTTAAGTTTGTTTTGTCTAGCCTCATTTTAGGGACGTACAAGAAAATGAAGACAACTAGTTGTAATGCCTGTTTTCTTCATCTGAGAAACTATTTAGATGACAATACATCCTCAATGTTTTTTCTTTAATGGGGGTAGGTAGAGGACGGGCAAGCTACCACTCCTCAACCTACACTTTCTTCAACATAGTGTTGGGGGATATACTTTGGGGGTCGGGGTGGGTTCATAGCTAGGACACACTGAGAGCTCATTGGCTTACCAGCTACGACATTTACATTTTTGTCATTTAGCAGAAGCTTTTATTCAAAGCGACTTACAGTTAAGTTACGGTTCAGTGCCCTGCTCGAGGGCGCACTAGTGTCGGTGTTCCCAGGCGGGAATTTGAACTCATGACCTTTCTGGTTAGGTGGAATAATGATTTACCCTGTCTGTCAGTGTTGCAGCAGCCATCTCCTCCAGTCCTAGCTCATAGCACAGTCTCGTGAACAACGGCCCAAACTTGAACTCCCCAAAAGAAACATTGCGATTCTCCTCGTGATACCTGTTCAAGGGAAATAAACAGGGAAGTGGTGTATTCACAAGCACACACGAACAGGAGAGTGTAAAGACACTCCAAAGTGTGTAAATAATTGCATGCATTTTCCCCATTTTGAATTAATATTGAATTAGTCTACCTGTAGATGGCATCTTTGGCTGTCACTACGTCATCGACAGACTGACAAAGGTGCAAGAGAAGCTTCAACTCATCCTTTAGAATAAGCTCATTCTTCTGCAGTTTATGTTTGAACAGGTCGAAATAATTTCCTGCAAACATTAGGGAATCACTCAATGAATGACCAACACTTCATGTCACGCATGTCATACTATTTTCACATTTCACTATGTAAATATTATTGCAGATAGAATAGCCAATCCCAGTTCAGGCAACAATATGTAAACTTGTATTTGATGCAGCTAATACCTTTTGATCCTGAGAGTTGATTAGCAACCACAAGTTTCCTTTGTTGAAACTCTTGAAGCTTTATTACATCTTCTGAGAGAAGGTGTCTTTTTGCTGTTGATGGTTTAACAACAAACCATGATGGGAACACATATTAGTAAGTATTATTGACATAACTTGTACTGGCCAACCAACAACTATTAAGACAGCAACTGCATGCAAATTGACAGAAGTTCCACGGCAGCTGATGCTAAACTGTTGGTTTTGTTGTCATATTTGAAGCTGCTTGAGGCTGACCAGTAAGAGAGCACAAAGACAGTCAGTAAAAACAGCCTAATTTACACATTCGGTATCGTTGATAGAACGATGTGCTAATCTCTTACCCCCTATACTGCATGCCATGCAGTTTGATGACAAAACACCACGAAAGAGTCCTTCAGAGGGGACATCATTCAAGAGTGTTCGGAAACAACTGCTAAACCTGCCAACCGCCATGATGTCCCCTAGCTGTACCACAACTATGACCAACAGGGGCTTCCAGTGTAGTAAGAAAAAACGCTAGACTTTTATATATCACTATGAATACATCTTGATTATATGAACATAATTCAATATATATATATTTGAATAGAAATTGCATTTTGATCACTGGGCATAAAAGTTATTTCTGTAGTAACATTTACAAAATGTTATGAAGTTTTTTCGTTTGGTATATTCCAATATGGCAGCGCCCTTTGGCAGGTGCGTTCTCTGTTTACCAATTAGTTCCACTGGTAAATATATCAATTCACTTTTTAACAATCACTGCTATAATAACTTGAATTAGAAAATCTAAGTAACTACTTATAAAATGTGTTCTTTGTCGACGGTTTCGAACACAGTGCAGCGTTCCGCTCTCGTCGGAAAATGCAGTCATATCCTATCATGTCCTGCAGATGGCACAATATCACCAACACAAACTTCTTTAAAAAAATTAATGTCAAAATGTGTTTTATTATTATTTATGTATTTTTATGAAAACATAAATTGGTCTTTAATTATATTTATGCTGAACAATATCAACTGGTCATATTTTCAAGGGACGATTTTTTTTTACATAGAAAACCAGTTTGTAACTAACAATTAATGTGTTTTAAAAAACATTTCCTTTCAAGATAATTACTACACAACTTGTGTTTGTACTGCAGTAGGTTGTTGAATATTCATGCCATAAAAACTTAATCAGAATATAAATCACATAGAACATCAGAGATTGATGGGCAAGTTGACCAGCTACACTGACATCTTGTCTGTTGCTATATTACCTCATTCTTATGATGATTTAAAACTCCTCTGAGACTCTGCGTGGTGACCCCTCAAAGATAAATACACTGTGATGTCAGGGCAAATTTTTCCAGTAGTGAAAATATATGGACCGAGCAGGGCTGTGAAAGCTGGTGTGCTCCTCCATGCCTGCTCTCTCACTGAGGCAAAGAGGAGACCAATCAATTGGCTCCTTGCTAATTGCCCGGTTTTATGTTTCTCCTCCACAGCAGTCTGCATAAATCCCTAATGTATCTCAAATGGGGGTGAATGGTTGGGAGAGAGGGAGGGAGGGAGGAAGGAAGGAAGGGAGGGTGTATAGGATGAATTAGGATATGAGAGAGGGAGGGAAAGAGATAAGTAGAAAGAAAGAAGGGGGTTGAGAAAGAAGGATAAATGAGTAGAGTAGGGAGAGACAGACACATTGACAGGCAGAGAGAGGGAAGGGAAGAGGAAGAGAGACAGACAGAATATTAGCCCCGTCATATGGAAATAATAAAAGCCATGGGGATTAAACAACAATAATTGCTCATGACATCATAGCTTAGAGAGAGAGAGAGAGAGAGAGAGAGAGAGAGAGAGAGAGAGAGAGAGAGAGAGAGAGAGAGAGAGAGAGAGAGAGAGAGAAAATAGAAGGAATTGGATTAAAGAGGGTAAATACATAAGGACAATATCACAAACAGGTTTCTAAGAAAGATTTTTGGTCTAGTCTAGACATAAAATATGTTTGGTTCTACAGTGAGTCTCAATTAAAAATAGTGAACGTATTTTATTTTTACAGTAACAGATTTCCTTAGTCGAGGTAGAGGAGCTTA
>JAPMUY010009976.1:70000-91259 GCA_026901105.3 Galaxias olidus
GAGAGAGAGAGAGAGAGAGAGAGAGAGAGAGAGAGAGAGAGAGAGAGAGAATGGAGCCTCCGAAGGCTTTTATAGGCCAGCCAGCAGGTGCCAGATATCAATGAGAAAGAGAGGGGATGGGGGGGGAGGGGGGGGGGGTGCTTCTGGTCACCTGCAACACAGAACACAGCAGCAGTTTTGGGGCATAACACAAGTCAATATTGGCTACTTCAGTTAGACAAACTCTCCGTCTTCAAACATTTATTGAATGTTAATGTTCATCAGTTTTGGCGTGGTTTGGTCTGCTACATATTGAAGCTCCCTGCTGCACATATCCGGGACAACGTCCTGAGGCAGGGAGCACACATACATCGATCCCCCTTGGAATAGATTAGCAGACCCGAGGTGGCAGTTTGGGTGGAGGTGGGAGCATTTCCTCTCACCTCATCCAACAAGCACATAAACTAGCTTTGACATCAGGTCATATAAATGTCTCCCCCTCTCTCATGACAAGAAATTTTGATTGTTAACAGGTGTGTTAGTGATTACGGTGTGTAGCGCACGGTGTATGACGGCTTACGTCAGCAGCACAAAGACTTCGACTTGAACTTGAGCTGACAGTTTCATTTTAGTTAGCCTTGGTCTGGTCCAGCACTGCTTAGGACTGTGGTGGTAATATAGCAATTGATAACCTCGCTCTACCTGTGACGCTCAAGCACAATCACACACCAGACTGCTTAATGTTTGTCACCTGTGGGTTTAGTTGGGTTGATGGGTTGATGGGTTGATTGTTCACAGGGTTGTGTATATATACTGCACTATGGTGGATGGGTCTTTGTGCGGTCATTGTTATGTGATAAACGATAGCTTCATTGGATAACGTCTAAACGTCTGTTTATTGGATATACTGTGAGAGCCATCCATTGTGACACTACCTTTGAGAGAACACATTAAAGTAAAATATATTATATTGATAACCTCACCCTACCTTTGAGAGAACACATTCAAACAAACTATATTATATTGATAACCTCACCCTACCTTTGAGGGAACATTCAAATAAAATATATTATTTTGATAACCTCACCCTACCTTTGACAGAACACATTCAAATAAAATATATTATATTGATAACCTCACCCTACCTTTGACAGAACACATTAAAGTAAAATATATTATATTGATAACCTCACCCTACCTTTGAGAGAACACATTCAAACAAACTATATTATATTGATAACCTCACCCTACCTTTGAGAGAACACATTAAAGTAAACTATATTATATTGATAACCTCACCCTACCTTTGAGAGAACACATTAAAGTAAAATATATTATATTGATAACCTCACCCTACCTTAGACAGAACACATTTGGGATTTTCACCCATATCACTATGTGATTTTGAGGTAAAAGACTGATTTAGAGATCAGATATGATTCTGACCAAGACATAGATTGTTTATTTTATTCATAGCTATAATAATAGCAATAAATATGTTAAGAGTTTAAGACTCTTACATGTTATTTGAAACATGCAAAAAAGCAACAACCATGTAGTATTACAGCAAATCAGGCTGTAAACATGTCACAGTGGTTACAGTCTAACATTCAGAGAGGCTGAGACTTCAATCTCTCTCCCTAGTCTCAGGCTTACTCTCTGGGGGGCCATAAATCCCAGACCCCCCCCCCCCCACCCCGGTCTCTCTGGATGTCAGGGCCACTATAGCCCAGAGGTTGGACAGAACTGTTTCTCTCAGTACTTTATTGCCAATCAGCCTCCCAGAAACCGTAATATCCTGTCAGGCTTCATACCAGAGGCCTTCTATGCCCAACTGTAAATCTGACCTGTTTGTATGTTACAGTAAATAAAACAAAAATATTTTTGCAGTTTGTAAACCTGGATATGTGTGTTGGATGTGCGTTATTGCCCCGGATTGAGGAGCGACCATATTGTAATAATATATACATTGATCAAGCTACAGCACCGTGAGGGGTGGCATGGTTTGATATCATAATTTATATGTTTCTACTATGTATTTAAAAACCAATTTTTATTTTATGAAAACAAGTTGGAAAATCACATTATTGAGACCTGAATGGCACAGGACCCCAAATAATTTCCACACATTCTTTCTGGGCATTCAGGGAGTACATTTTCAGCCTTGTGTCCAGTAAGTATATTTGCATTGCTACACCTGTATCAAAGATAGAGTATTTATGAAAATTAAATATTCTTAACTAATGTGGAACTTAATATCCATGTACTTATCTTTGTTTATACAAGGGCATCCAATGTGTTGCTATGGAACAAAATGGGTATTTGTGCAATTCCCTGAAGAAAACGTTCAAATGTCGATGTTTTTAATCCAGGATTTGTCTCACACGCACACACACACGAACACAGAGAGAGAGAAAAAGGCAACAACACATTCTTAATTCCCACAAATGACTTTATTGGGTTTGTTTTTGGAAGGTTTCCTTTATATTAGTGGTTCCCTTTACATCAAATCCCCCCATAAGAGGGGGAGAGGAGATATTGCACACAAACATCAGAAAAGCACTAAGTACTACTTTCACTTGAAACTAATTGCTAGGTTATACGAGATTGGGAAAAGTGAGAGAGGTTGCAAGTTCACAAGACAGTTATACCACACAGCTGCAGACCAACGGTATCAACAATCACACGAAAGAAAGGAAGAGAGGGAGGAAAAAGACAGAAAGAGTTGATGGAGGAAGAGAAGGAGAGGAAAGAGAGAAAATGGAAAGGAAAGAAAGAGTAAGGTGTTGCCAGGGGTGAATGATTGACAGAGAATGTGGTTGCTAAGTAGAAGAGTGTATTCCTCTGCAAGAAAGGTCATGCTTTGTGTTGATTGGTCAAAAGAAAAAAGGGTCTGTGAAAGCAATTGAAGGTGAGACTTTTTCAAAGACTTCTTTTTTCCCCCAGTAATTACTGAATCCCTGGTGAAGGGATTATCTTTGACTAGTGGCGACTCTGTAGAACCCAGCTGTTCAACAGAAATCTGGCTGTCTAAGTAAGCTGTATGTTGTTGTTAACTGTATATTCCGGTGTTGTTCTAGGCATAGTTGTAGTTTTTTTTATTATCTTTTTATTATTTTTTTTATCTAGTTTATCTATCTTTCATACTTTTATCTCATACACAAAACAGTCTCACAGTCTCTCTCTCTCTCACACAGTCTCTCTCTCCCACCCTCTCCCTCTCTCCTGTCTGTCTCTCTCTCTCTCTCCCTCCCTCTCTGTCTTTCTCTATTTCTCCCTCTCTCTCCCACCCTCTCCCACTCTCTCCCTCGCCCTTCTCCAACCCCTTGTAAGGCCATTGGCAGGCATTGAACAGCAACAGCAATATTACTGCTCAACAGGCTTTTTTTACCAATCTGTGGCTCCAGAACCCAATGTTAAAGTGTGCCATAAAACAAAGACTTATCAACAAGGCAGAAGATCTTTAAATGGCAAAAAATTGAAAACAAAGCAAGAAAATAGCAAGGCTTTAGGTTTTCCTCATTCAAATACTAGCCTAGCTATATCGTTTTAGCCTTGCTGATCTTTTGGCAGTTCAGAGTATATTTTTCAGCAATCGATTCAAGAATGCAAAATAAAAAAATAAAAAAGAGCTTAGTGTATTACAATAATCATGCACATTACTTCTGACCATTCACCCTGCCACAAAGCTATTTATAATTATAGTACAGTGTTTTTAGAAAAACTGAAATATTTGAAGGGGCGGAAAGTACTCTGTTTCACACGATGGAAACATACAGTCTGTGGAACATTCAAGCAGCCATTGCTAGGGTTCAAGTTCCACAAAGTTTAACGCAACAAGTTGGGAAGAATGATAGAGTAGTCTTGACATAGCTTTCTTAGTGTTTCAAAACAAAAACTTAAAACAGAAATAAATAAAGTATTTTGAAACTAGAAGTTTCAAATCAAGTTTTCACATTGCATTATTTAACATTAAAGGGTATTTCCTATTTCTATGGAAAATATTGCCCTTATAGCTAGCTCCAAAGGCCCGAATACATTAAATAAATATACATTATGACATGAAACAAAATCAAAGATTCCATAGAAGCTCAAGGTCAAGATAACTTTCACACACAAAATAAAAGTGTGCATGAAAATAATTATCCTAAAACATTGTTGATCGCATCTTGACAACATAATTAAGGTATTTTTGCCTCGATTTGGCTATAGAAATTCACCTACCATTCCAAAATGTTTTTTTGTCTTGGGGAATAGTCTTGTACCACATACACTACCCTAGGTGCTATCTATAACCCCCCCCCCCCCCCCCCCTCAACAGTGGAACAATTCTTTCACATGAATTCCTTTTTCTCCCAAAGGCAATGACAAAGTTTGTATCTCCAAGATCCTTTGGTACGAATAGCAGGATTACACTGATTACTTAATTCATTAATTACTAGGTCATTTTGGAGGTGTCAATGGTCTCTACAGCCAGTTCCTAATAATGCATCATAACGTTTCTGACAAAGGGCATTTAAATATCATTCATACACCCCTGACAATAACCTCGTATACTATAACTCGTATACTCTAAAGAATAAGTCTTCAATATACAATGTTTGGAACGTATTAAATATCACATCTGCATCGCTCATATTGGAATAGTGTGGAGTGTTCACGTACGATTCTTTCTTTCGTCTCTTGGCTACATCTATACTTCAGTTTTGTATCTAATATTTGAGCCCTATCAACATAGTTTGATCTGGTAGTGAGGGGAGTGGGCACAATGAGCAGGAATCAGCTTTAGCTTGCAAAGCGTCTCAGAATGGTGGAGTGCAGATCTAGGATGACCAGCTAGGTCTAAAAAAAAAAAAAAACTGATCCCAGAGCAGTGCTCCATTCCTCTGCTCAGACTGACCTGTGCCCGAAATGAAGTATCAAATCATATCATATCAATATACTTTCCCTTCGGGTTTACATGTAGCCAAGTAACCAAACCAGCCATTGACCAAGTCATCCAATCACAGTGCATAACAGTTGGTTCCTTAGAATACAGTACAGTACAATGTAGTACAGCACAGTACAATCCAGTACAGTTGACTACAATGCAGCACAGTTAAATTAGAGTCAGTTCAGTTGAGATAATTTCCCTCTAGTTCAGTTTAACTCGGTTCAGTACAGTTCAGTCTAGATCGGTTTTACAACGCCAACATTTCTTTCCTTCCCTCCATCCCTTCCTCTGTTCATCCCTCCTTTCTACTCTGCAGCTCTATCTTACAGGCTAGTTCAGTTTTACAACGCCAACATTTCTTTCCTTCCCTCCATCCCTTCCTCTGTTCATCCCTCCTTTCTACTCTGCAGCTCTATCTTACAGGCTAGTTCTGTTTTACAATGCTAACACTTCTTTTCTTCCCTCCCTCCATTCCTTGCCTCCTTTTCTCCCTCCCACCTTCTCTCCAGCTCCAGCTCCAGCTCACAGCTCTATCTTGCAGGCCGGGAAGGACTCGTCCTGCATGACCACTGTGCTGCTGGAGGCCAGGACCATGATGTTCAGCTCTTGCTGTTGGTCGTGGGTCTCCTGGTACCAGTCCCTCATCACCTCGGTGTCGTGGGTCGGGATCAACGTGACCTGGATGAGCGGCCCGGGAAAGAACAGGACAGGCGGATGTTTTAAGGAGACAGTACTGAAAATGTGTAAATGACTATTGGGAATTTGATTTATTAGACACACAGCATCACGTTTTGAGATGTCTTAGAGATATTCCAAGTATTCAAATATATATGAAGAAAAAAAACTGTTAAAAAACTCTAACTGTTGAACTGGAGAGAATAGGAAAAGTATTATGAAAAAACTTTCAGAAAATATTTAGTTTACAGAAAATGTTTTTTTTTTTTTGAACTCTAGTGTACAGTACAGAACCAGGCTGATCTGAATCTGAAGTGCTGGGACTGGGTCAGAGGAGGTCAGTACCTACCTGCATGTTATTGCCCCACTGGGCCTTCCCTTCCAGCAGGGAGTCCAACACCACCTTGCTGGGTTCCTGGGCTGCCGGGTCGTTGCCGCTGACAACGTAGTAGGAGGAGCGGACCCGTTTGAAGAACTCTGCGTCCACGTTCTTGGCGCTGCAGTGGTTGGGGATGTAGACCAGGTCCATGTACATTGGAGGGCAGTTAGGCACGGACGCCGCACCGGAGGTCTTCCCATTGGCCAAACCTAAGACCCACCCACCCACACACACACACACACACACAGGGTGATGAACATAGACAGCGAGATTATATTTATATATATTACGTTTGCTCTAAATACGTTTCTACTGGAATTGGGTTTATATAAGTATGTATACAGGTTAATCAATATGATCCGCGCCTCTGCACCCTGTAGAAAACCTTGAAGTTCTCCACCATGCTGAGACTAAGGCATTTTAATGTCTCTGTAATGATGAGTAGGGTTTTTATTGTGTGATTGTTATCTTTTTGCTGTGAGTTTCATGTTAACACTTCCTGTTTAAGTCAAACCACACTGCCAAAGAGCTCTCTTTAACTTCAAAAAGTCAGGTTGTACTTGTTTTTTTATTTATTTAATCATATAACAACCGTAGCATCCTGACAGTTGTAGACAACTCTTGTTTACATGCAGGTTGCCATACCCTGTGCATACAATAATACAGATCTGTATTATTAAAATGTGTCATATAATTAGTTTCTAAACAGGTTAAAATTGATTATAACACATGACATTTTTTTTTTAATTATAATAATAATAGTAATCTAGTTCCCACCTGACGTAGCACTCTTCACTCCTCTGGAAGCCGAGGTGTTGGTTGCGTTTTTGGCATCTTTTCCTTCTCCGGCCACCTTCTTAGGGGACGCCGTTTTGGTGTCCTTCACTTTCGACAGCACGGTCTTCCTCGCAGGTGACGAAGACTTCTTGGCCATTTTCTTCACCTTGGCTTTCTCTCCTCCCTCCGCTGCCTTTTCGTCCTCTTTCCTCTCCAGGGCCTTGAGCGTCTCGGGGTCCACCATGCAGACGTCCGAGTGGGGCGGGGGCGGGGCGGGGTCCCTGGGCGCCACGGGGGGCGGGTCGGCGGCGGCGTGGCGGTACGTCAGCGTGCGGTCGGTGGGCAAGGTCTCCGAGTCGTCCTCCGAGTCGATGTTGGCGTCGGCCGTGATGGACGGGCACTCCTCGGTCCCGGGCGGCACGTCCGAGTCGGTCTGGGACGGAGCCGATTCGCTGACGGACGTGGGCGGGGTTTCCTCACACTGCTTGGGATGGAGCTTGCCTCCCGGGGGAGGAGCCCCGCCGCCGGCACCGGACTTGGCCATTGGCTTCTGCTCTTCCTGGTTCTCCTCGTTCAGGAAGTACTCCAGGGGGCTGGGGTTGATGAAGGACGGGGACAGCTCCGTTTTGGGGTGACGGTACTCGCAGGACGTGACCAGGCAGAGGTCCACATCCGTCCTGGAGTGGGGGGACGGGGTCTTTTTGGAGGAGGAAGAGGAGGGGTCCCGTGAGTCCCCGGCCGAGAGGTTAGAGGAGAGAGGCAGGTAGGAGGGGGAGGGGATCTTAGGGCCGGATGAGGAAGTAAACTGCAACGCCGCAGTGGTAGAAGATGCAGAAGAAGGAGAATGCTCCCCGCTTTTGAAAGGGTTGGTCTCTGTTGCCGGGGACGACGACTTATCTCCTCCTCCTCCAGCGCCTCCCAGCACAGGGGAGGAGTCCGGGGAGACGGGGGAGTGGCTTAGGGAAGCCACCCTGGGCGTGGTCGGGGACTTGCCGTCCAGGCCCTTCATCTGGCAGGGCGTGGAGACGGAGGGCGTGGACTGGGAGGCGTCGGACGGCGAGGCGGAGAGGGCAGCGCGCGCCGCGTCCCCGTCCCTGAACAGCGTGGGCTTCTCCGGACGCGGCCTCACCTCGCCGCTCTCCGACGGGCTGTAGTCCACCTCCGTCGGCCCGTTCTCCGTGGCCCCCCGCGGCTGCTCCGGCGACCGCTTGCTGAAGTCCAGGGCCAGGGAGTGGTCGGGGGACTCCTGGCCGAACTCGGCTGAGATGGTGGACTGCTCGGGGGACTTCTGCTCCGACTGGACCATGCTCTTGGATTTTGGGGAGACGTCGGGCGAGATGGACATGGGCCGGGGGCTGTACTCCTCGTGGGCCGGCGAGCCTTCCTCCTCCTCCACCTCCTGGAAGGTGGTGGGGGTCTGGACCACGGAGACGGAGAGGGAGTCGTCCACCTCCGTGGAGTGAGGGGAGCCCACCTCGGCGTGCAGGGAGCGGGAGTCGGTGGCGGGCTCCGGGAAGGAGCTGGTGGCGAGGGAGGCGGTGGAGGCCGAGGCCAGGTGGGAGAAGGTGTCCTCGGCCACCACCTCGTCCACCGGCGTGCCCCCGGACTTGTCCGAGGTGGTGGTGTTGCCTTCGGAGATGGACATCTTGCTCTCCTCTTTGGAAGCGCCGGTGAATGGGTTGATGCCGTCCGATTCGTGTCTGGTTGGAGGAGCAAAATGGTGGCCGCTGCTGCTGCTGCTGTTGTTGTTGTTGTTGTTACCGCTACCGTTTTTCTTCTCGTCGTGGTGCGGGGGGCTCTTTGTGGTTTTCTCCCCCGCTGACCAGCTCTCGTGCCCGGGCTTCTCAACAGGGCAAACACCCCTGCTGGTGGAACCTTCCTCCCTGTCACTTGTGACCTCCACAATGATGGGCCCCTCTGAATTGGCCCCTGACAGAGGTGGGATAGCCCCAGCCTTCTCCTCCACGGGGGACTGGTAGTAAGGTGTGTGTCCGGAGGAACGAGGAGATCTTGCGGTTTCCCCCTCCTCGCTGCCTGGGCTGTGGGAGGTTTCGGCGGCCATGTTGGACCTTGGGTAGCCCGCCATGGTGGTGTAAAGCTCGACGGGCGCCGTGAACACTGTGTGAGAGTCAAAGGCCTTCCTCTGGTCCCCAGACGGCGAGCGGACCAGGGGGAAAGAGTCCGCGTCGGGACCCAGTCGGGCCGTGTCGAACGACCTGAAACCTCCTTCGTCTTTCATGTCGAAGTCGAACCCCTGGCACGGCCGGTCTTCCTCCGCGGAGGAGGGAGGGGATATGGTGGAGGCGGAGGCGTGGTAGTCTCGGCCCTCGGTGGCGTCGCTCTTGGAGCGGTCCGACTCGGGCCCGTCGCGGAGCGGGGACAGCCTCTTCCGGTCGAGCTCCCCCAGCGGAGGGCTGGCCCCCGGGCGGCCAAAGTCCTGCGAGGGGGACTCCTCCGTCTCGTCGTTGGTGGTGTTCTCGTCGCTCATGAGGTCGCGCGGCGTGGACATCTCGTCCATGGGCGTGGGCACGCTGGAGATCTCCATGGTGGACTGGGTGTGTCCCGAGTTGGCCTCGTCCCTGTTATCCTCCTCTTCGTCGGACGGGCCCTCGCTGTCGTAGCCCGTCGGGAGCGTCTCGTCGTGGATGGACGCCGCGGGCGACACGGGGCTCGACACTTTGGGCGGGGCGGCGGCGGCCGCGCCCTGTTTCTTTTGCACCGCGTCGAGGTCTTCGTCGTGTCGACCTCTGTCCTTTCGGGCTCCGCCCACTTCCTGTCTGAACATGTCCGCCTCCTCCGTGCTCCTCGTCGGCTCGTCCACTTCCTCCGTCTCGCCCTTCTCCTCGTAGTCCTGCTCCGTGCCCTCGTCCTCGAACTTCTCGCTGCCGCTGCCGCTAATCTTGCCCCGGGGGAAGGCCTCCTCGGGGGTCTCTCCGCTGTCCCCCTCCGGCTCCGTGGTGGTGATGCCTTCGTCCACCGACTCCGCCGCCTCCGGGGACTCCTTGGTGAGCATGACGTCCTCGCGGTGGATCATCACGGCCTCCTCCTCCTCCTCCTCTTCCTCTTGTCCTTCTTTCTGGATGTGGCGGGGGACTGCCGCCACGTCGTCTCCCTCCGTCGTCTCCTCGGCTTTCAGCGCCTCAAAGTCCTTGGTGAGGTCTTCGGGCGAGGACATGGTGGAGCGCTGCGTCTCGAGGGCTTCAGCTGCTGCCGCCACTCCTCCCGCGGCGGCCGTCGCCACGGCGACCGCGGCCTTCTTCGTGACCTTCGACTTCGGCTTGTCTTTGGATTTGGGCAGAGTCGCCGTGTCCTTTTTTGAGGCGTCGTCTCTCTTCACTGTTTTTGGTTTGGGTGCTGGTTTCCTCCCCTCCCCCACAGCGGAGGCCTTGGTCACATCCTTGGACGGTTTCTTAGCTTCTTTCTTGGAATCCGCTTCTTTTTTCTGTTCTTTCTTCTCCTCTTTCCTCTCTCTCAAAGGGGAATCCCGCCTGAAATCCTTTTTGATGTCTTTCTTTACCTCAACTTTCTTTACTTTCTCTTCCTTCTTAATCTTTTCCTCCTTTTTTGGTGCTAGCTTCTCGTCTTTCTTCAAAGCCACTTCTTTCTTCACCTCCTTTTCCTCGCTTTTCTTCTCCACGAGAGACTTTTTAGGCTCTCGCTTGACAACCTTCTCCTTTTGGAGTTTGGGCTTGATTTCAGTTTTTTTCTTCTCCGGCGTTTCGTTTTGTGGAGTCTGCTCTGCTTTTAGTTTAACTTCTTTCTCTGGTGCTTTGGCTTTCTCCTTCCGGACGGGAGCCTTCTCTTTTTTCTCCGCCTTCAGACTTTTTTCCTGGGCCTTTTCCGCTGCGTCTCCTTTCGCCTTCTCCGACGCCTCCTCTTTAGACTCCTTCCTCACGCTCCTGTTCGGCGACGCCTTCGACTTCAGGCTCTCCTTGCTGTCGGTTCTGCCGGACAGCTTCGCCTGCTTCAGCGCCGGCGCCGCGCTAGACGACAGCTCTTTCTGGGTGACCACCGGCTGCTTCAGGAAGTCCAGGTGCTTCAGCTTCTCCAGGCCTTCCAGGATGTGGTTCTGCGTGGCGTTGCCGGGGAACAGGACGCGCACTATCTTCTCCGCCGGGTTGGCCGGGTGCCAGACGATCAGCGAGGAGATGGAGGTCAGGTAAGAGACGGGGAGTTCGGTTTCTTTCCCGTTGGGCATCAGAATGGTGGTCTTGTCGTCCTCGCCGCCTGTCCACTGCTTCATAAAGTGCTGGAGCTCCTTGCTGTTCTTTGACGGGCTCAGGACGTACATTTCCAGCTTGCCGACGCCCATCTTCTGGAACAGTATGATGGGCTCCAGGGCGTTCCCCGCGGGCCTCTGGAGTGGCTCCACCCTCAGGTTCAGCTTGCTGAGGAGCTGCTGGGTCGTGGCCGCCTCCTCCGCGTTCCTCCTCAACCGGAAGTCGGGCTCGGGCGCCAGCAGGTTCTCCGGGAGGTTGACGAACACCACGCCCACGTCCGGCGAGATCATGTTCTTCACGCAGTCGCCGGTGCCCGTGGAGCCCTGCGAGCGCTCTTCCTCCTGCTCCGTGGTCTTCCTCAGGAGCATGCTGTTGATGCCCGGCAGGTTGTCGTCGCCGACGTGCGTCAGCAGGACGGAGTCGACGCGGTCCAGGTGCCTCACCAGCTTCCAGAAGCACGACTTCCTGTCCGAGCCGCCGTTGATCAGCATGTTGAAACCGTTGACGGCGAAAAGTGCCGAGTCGCCATGGCCGCCGGGGAAGATGTAGCAGCAGGGCTTGGAGAGCTTCAGGAAGCCGCCGGAAGTGGGCGGCTCCAGCATGTCGAAGGGCGACGGGATCTCCACGGACTCGGAGAGGTACTCGGTGAACTCCGAGAGGCCCTCCATCTCGGGGAGGATGAGGGTGGAGTTGATTTTCATGTGGATGAAGTCTTGGAGGTTGTGTTTGTCCAGGTTGGAGTTTTTCCAGTCGCCTTGTTCGGGGCAGTAGAGTGTGAGGTTGGCTTTGTGGGCCGGGTGGATTGTACTCAGCAGCTCGCCGATCTAAACAAAAAAGAGAGAGCAAAAATTATGTTGTGTACTATATATATTATACTATTTATGTGATACTGTTTCTAAAGTCACAATACTGTTATCACTAATGGAGACCACTTAGAAGTAAAGTATCGTAAAAAAAAAAAAAAAAGCTTACTGTTCAAAAAAGCATGAAAAAAAGCATTATGCAGCGTAACGTAAGAGTTGCCTTCGTAAGCTGAGCCTCTCCGGGCGTTTGCAGCTGACTCACCTCTTGGTCGGTAAATATGTCGATGAAGTTGTGGAAGGAGAAGGATCCAGCCTGAAGAA
The DNA here is from genome assembly GCA_026901105.3 of Galaxias olidus. Taxonomy (NCBI): domain Eukaryota; kingdom Metazoa; phylum Chordata; class Actinopteri; order Galaxiiformes; family Galaxiidae; genus Galaxias; species Galaxias olidus. Next base: position 82,088 of record JAPMUY010009976.1, read on the forward strand.
TCAGCTCCCCTGTGTTTTCAAAGCACTGTCCAGCCAGCACCAGCAGCTTGTGCCTGGCCGGGTCGGACACCATCAGCCGAGCCTGGGTAAAGAGAAAAGAACAGGCAAGAGATTTGTCAACAAATTACAGTACACACACTACAAAAAAATATATAATTACAGTACACACATTACAAAAGAAATGTATAATTACAGTACACACGTTACAATTTGTTTTCAAATTACTGGACACACATTACAAAAAAAGTGTAATTATAGTACACACATTATAATAAAAAACTGTATAATTATATAGTGCAAACAAAAAAATTTATGATGTTTTACCGCTCTTATGATAACAAATTCTCAAAGGAGACTAAGGCATATATAGTGCATGACAACTTGATATATTAAAAAACATTAATAAAAATAAACATCTGAAACCACAAGGTTGTTTGTTTAATCCAAAAGGCAACCAGGTAATAGGTTGGGGATATGTATCACCTTACAGTTTAACGCGGATGAAGTGAACTTCACCTTTCAGTCCATTCTTAAGTGCGGTCGGATTCGACACTGCGGCTGCTGACTCATAGGATTTAACGATTCTTGCTTAGAAATGTGACCAAATTTAAATTCTGTCATTTCCATTAGGTAATTATCTCTCTCTCTCTCTCTCCAACCCCCCCCCCCTCCCGCTTAACCTCTCGGCCTCTTTTTCCCCTTCCTCAGCGACATCAACTGTTACAGGCAGCTAGCCAGAACAAACCTGCCAAGCTGGGAAATATTATTAATGCACAGTTTGATGGCAGAGTTGGCTACCAGGCAGGGGAGCCAAGCAGTAAAAACAAAAGTAGAAAGATGGATGTTTATATTCAATATAGTAATTTTGTCATATTAACAATCAATTATTTTCATTACTTAAAACTTGTCGTATAGTTTCAAAGGTCACACAATATGTTATTAAGGGCATTTTATTAGCTTTTTTCTTTTTAAAACGCTCTGTTTTTTGTACAGTTTTTTGTTTTTGTTTTGTCCCTCAAGCAGCACAGCAGGCAGCGATTGGCAAACATGCACCAAAACAGAGTCTCTTTTGTGTTGCCATAGCACTGGCGGTAGCCAAGGTAGTAATCTCATCCCCAGAGACTGTAGTTACTCCCTTCTCTATTCTAGTGAACACAGTAGGGAAACAAAAAGACAGTTTGGCATTGACCAGAGTGTTTAAATGGTCAATAAACACGCAACAAATAATTTTCCTTTCAAGTTGCTATACCGTATTTTTAACTGGTATTTATGATGTGCCTGTGAAGATATAAACGCTTATCTTCAGAGGGGGTATAAACTCAGAGATTGCAAAGCAAGACAATTATGTATTTAAAAACAACAGAGCCTGCTGGGCAAACATTGTGCGTGTACAGTATAGAAATGATATCCCCCCCATCAAATAATGAGTGTTGTTGTAAAATTACGTATATATCAAATCTTCAAAATAAAATGTATGAACTAATATAATATACACTTAGATTTTTTTTTTATTAAATACTTTTGATGTTTTAGCTTTCCACTCACCATTTTCTTTAGAGGCAACACAAATCTTTGCATTATACTTCAATTTAACTAATTATCAACATTAATTACAAGGAGTAAAAAGTGTGTATGTGGCTGGGTTTCTCGTACCTCAGTGCTGACGGCCTCATCTGAAGGGTTAATTAGCACAACTGTCTCCAGGACACTGCTTTTGTGATGGAGGATTCTCTGACCTGAAAACAAACAAATAAACAAAAACAGAACACGATGAATACTTTTCCCATTCATAAGATCAAAGAAAAAAACAAATTGCATTGACGAGAAACGGGCTGCTCGATCTTCAGATAACACAGCCCATGTAAAATATGATTTCTAAGACAGAACGACAACTAAAGTTACGGTTCACGATGCCACTTGATGTAAACGTGTTGAACAAACACCACCAGACACAATGGTACCGAAATCTCCTCGTTATAGTATATAACCACTAAAGCTCTCCTCCTCACTCAAAGTTTGTCTATATAGAAAATTTCCTGCCATCCCCCTCACCCTGTTGTCACCAGCCAATCTAGGGGCAGAGCTTTCACTGTTTCTCGCTAAGATGATGAATAAAGCTTAGTTGTACTGCAATGAGTGCTTGAATGCCTGCTTCCATTGTAGGAAAAAAATAATATTTTTATATTTCTATGCCATGTTTTATTATTGTTGAATTCTGAGAATAATTTGTCCTGTGTTTTTTTAACTTCATATGGAATAGTTTTGTTCCTGCCAACTGCAAGGACATCATGATGTTTTGCCGACAGTGTCATTATGTCTGCAATGCAAAGGCAAGAGATTACAAGCCTCTGAACCTTGGACGTCCAACAAACAGCAGGTCCAGGGCGTGGCACACACACAGGAGGGAGAGAGAGAGAGAGAGAGAGAGAGAGAGAGCGAGAGACGCGCACATCAAACCAAAAGTACACCGTGGAGTGCAGGAGTTTCCCCTTAGGTGTCAGATAGTCAATTATTTTGAACAAACTTTGAATTAAGCCTACAGCATTATTCATTGGGTCAATTAATTGAAGTCAGTTTAATATTCACCCCACTGTTCCTAATATAGCTCTAAGCAATCATCTAATCTATCATCATCATCATCATCATCATCATGTTCTGTACAAAATGTCTTCATCCAACGCTGCTCTGCACTGCAGGTCATATGTCGCGTTTCTCTTCTGTTCTCTCTCTCTCTTCATTCATCTCTGCCTTACTCCATCCCTCCCTCTTTTCTTTATCTCTCCACCTCCTCCTCTTTTCTCCTCTTCTGTCTGTGAAGAGGCATGGTTTAGCAAATTCATCTTTCAGAACATGATGACTAGCCAGTCCTAATATGTCTGACAGGGTAAAAATTTTAATTCTCTCAGAGGATTGGAGGGTCTTTATCACTTTCAAACATGACTACGGAGAGCTGGAGGCATAATCCTTTTCGGTGCAACCCAGAACCCCTCGCTTCAGCATTAAAGACTACATCTCCCAACATGACTAGAGTAGATGACTGGGGATGCGGGGGTAATTTATTTTAGCTGACTATCAAACTACCCCCGCACCCCCGCCTCCATCCCAAAATGTAAAAACTTGCATAAAGACATGTTCCACCCAAATCTCTATTTTGGGTTATTTATGAGCTATTTATGGAGAAGGATTCAATAGTTTTCTATAAATCAGTAAATACAAACATGTTTAGTGCCTATTAGCAGTTATTTACAAATAAAATTGAATGCTCAGAAATTAATCTGTCTCTGATCATTTGATTGATCACCAGTAAAAAAAACAAAGTATCATATGAAGATAATTCGTCATGAGACTAACCCTTGATGTGTTCAATAGGCAGGGCTCCACCCAGACTGTCAAATGCCACCAACAATCGGTCTACAGTCACTAAAAGAAATGATTGGTGGCAGTGCTGCCACTTGATATTCGTTGCTGTTTTTTTCGTTGATTTCATATAAAATACCCCCCAAAAAATGCCATCGGTTTTTGTGCTACTGCCACTTACAGACTAACTTAGTGGCAGCACTGACACCAGTGTAAAATGTTCGTCTGGAGCCCTGAATAGGATTGTCAAAATACAAAAAACTCAAACTGAAACTCCAGCCATTTACCATTCAAAACATGTAAACAGTAAATATAAATACAGTAAATAGTTATGCACTATGAATACTGTAGAGTGAGATATGACAACCCTTCTTAGACCATATTCCAAACACTGTAACTCATCTTCCTCGACCGAAGACCCCGTCAGGGACAGACAGACATCATGGCCACTGGAGCTACCTCATATTTATCAAAATGATTGACTAGGATAACGATGTTTCACCCAGCTGTGTGTGTCTGGCCTGCGTCTATACGCTCAACAGTGCGTGTGTGTGTGTGTGTGTGTGTGTGAGACACACTACATACCCACAGCTGCATATTTGTTGTAGCATCGTGAACCTCTTTGTGTGTGTGTGTCTCTATTCTAAGATTGTGTGTGTGTGTGTGTGTGTGTGTCTGTCTATGCTATGCTAAGATTGTGTGTGTGTGTGTGTGTGTGTGTGTGTGCCCAACCTTCATTTCACGAACAGTCTTTGTCTCCCCTCCTTGTAACCTTCTACGTTTCCAAGGAAACCTGCTGCTTCATTAGTTGCAGCAGAAGAAAAAAAAGACGTTGCCCAGATGCCAGGAAGTATTATTTTGGATGGTTACACACTACGACAACCACAATCAAAAAACACCTCAAACTACAATCAAACGGGTCTAGATGTTCCGTTTGAGGTTTGATGAAGAGGTTTGAAGGTGACGAAGATGACAGCAAGTGAAAACAGACACGAGGAAGCGAACAAAAGACAAAAGAAAAGATAAGAATGAATGAAAAAAAGACAAGACGGAACGCGAAGTGTCTCGTCTCATGGGAACTTCTACTGCGGTATCTAGCGATATATATCTATACATATTTCATAAAGCAGCCGATTCTCGTGGTGGAGATGAGGCCATTAACCCCTTCCTTGCTACCTGCTGCCTCATGGCTTATGGCAGACAGCTCTTACGGGGATGTCACTGGGCAACCGGCACGGAGGAGCTCGTTCTCCTGCCTCGGCGAATCCGACAGAGAGGAACAAGGACAGGGCACACAGCTGTGCCATGTGAATTTAGGCGAGGCTCAATCTAAAGTGGCAAAAACATCATAAGTGCTTTGTCTGCTTCTTTCATAGATAAACGTAACGGGTTTTTACGGGACATCTAGAGCTAAAACATTAAGTGACAAGTAGACTTAGTTAAAATTATATTTAAATCAGCAATTTATAAAAGCTTGTCTAATTTTTTGTTTCCATTCAATATATGCTTTGAACTGTTAGGCCTCCAGGAATACAACCTTTGTCGTGGGCACCCAACAAAAATGACTATTCATATAATGTCTCAACCTATGAGTTATGGTGGAAGTTAAAGCAATTATCTTTATTAAAGGGGTAGTTATTTGTCTATGGTATTTGTCAAAGCTAAACTGACATCAACCCCATTTTAGGAGATCAATTAAAATTTTATTTAATAAAGACGTTTGTTACAACGATTGAAGAACATCTTTATACCCCAAGCGGCGGTTTAAAATAAAAGTCTCTTGACACGACGGGGGGCTCTTTCTGCAGCTGAAAGCCTGAGCTATGCCCCCTCACTGTCCATAGGTGCAATCCCCCCTCCTAAGGCTTGCATAACCACATCAACTATTACTCTGCAGCCCTCGGGGGAGAATCCCACTTTATGGAGATTGATCTGCAGAAACAGCGGGACAGAACTAGGCACTCAATACGTACACTCTATGATAAAGTGACCGTGGGAGGGGGGGGGGGTTGCTCTCAATGATCCGACTATAGACTCCAGAGACCCTAACAATGGGGGCGACGGTTTATCACTCTGCTCCCTGTTGTTCCAGCTAGAGGTATTTAATGAGATGGAAAAGTGGCTGTTTTTTTGTTGTTGCTTTCTCCATGTGGATCAGGGCTTGTTGTAGTTGGCCCACTTCACTTATCAGTGGAGGACAGCCAGAGCTGTTAGTCCGTGAACTCGCCGGCTCCTGGAGTGTATAAATAGCAAAAGTCAAACTGGCAAAACCACACATTACAGCTAAGGTATGCTGCTGACACAGCTTTTTACCCACCATTTTGTTTTTAAGTCTATTTGAAAGACACTACAAAGATTTTTAAAACGATTTACACAGTCAACATTTCAAGCTGACCAGCACTAAAGTATTTATCCTGTTAAAAACGCTGACCAGATTTCTGCGGCTTTGTTTGACGCACTCAACCGCTCTTTTTCAAGTCTAAAAGGTGGACCACTCTACATCTCCTATTTCTACGTGTAAAAAAAAAAAAACTCATCTCTGACAACATTTGCATAGATCACCCGCCCCTTATCTTAGGAACGATGACTCCCCCCGGGAGCTGACCTATCAGAGGACAACAGGACGTCAGGCGAGGATGAGGAGAACGATCTGGAAGAGGGACAATGGATGTCTAGATGACCTCAGATCAATTATGACCTCAGATCAATATCTACGTCGGGCCAGGAGGACGCGCTGAAACCCCCAGTGTACCCACACCCCTCACTCACTCTTTCTCTCATTATCCCTCTTTCTTCTCTCTCTCACACCATCCCTCCATATGTTCCCCCTCTATTGTTTCCTCTCACTCACTCCCCCCTTTCCTTTCCCTGTGTGCTCCCTCTTCTCTCCATCCTCCACCCCTCTCTCTTTCTCTCGTTCCCTCTGTACTCTCCCTTCCCTCCCCCCTTCTCTCTTTCTCGCTCTGTGAGGCAAGATAATGTTCCAGTGTCTCATTCTATATTGAGAATCCTCCCAGTGACTTTGCAGAAAGAAATGTCCCCACCACCACACCCTCCTCCACCACCACCACCCCGCCCTCCAAATCCATCCCTTCTCTGCCCTCGCTCTCCTCTCTCCTCCAGCCATCAGCTCACACTAATCCAGCCCGAGAAACAGCTGAAGGGAAACCTCCGCCTATAACGGTCGCCAAAAATAGATGAAACGCACAGACAGCGCACAGACAGCCCACAGACAGCCCAACAACGCACAGACATCCCAACAACGCACAGACAGCCCACAGACAGCCCACAGACAGACAACGCACAGACAACGCACAGACAGCGCACAGACAGCGCACAGACAGCGCACAGACAGTACACACACACACAGACAATGCAGACAGCCCACCGACAGCACACAGACAACACACAGACAGACCACAGACAACAAAAAAACAAAACAAAACTAGAAAGCTAGGACAAGAGCAGAACATCCCCTTTCGTGAACTAGGAGGGTCTCACTTATCCTGTCTACATTCATTAGATCTTTGTCACACCCCCCCCCAATGTCCTGGTCACAGTGCCCGCCTCACGCCCTGGTCACAATGCCCGCCTCACGCCCTGGTCACAGTGCCCCCCCTCGCCCTCTAAACACAGCCCTGGACAGACCCCTGCCATGACGCTGCACCAAGCTGGCCTCTGGGCAACATGTTGAGTGGCGCTGGACCCTGACTGACCCCCCCCCTCTCTCTCTCTCTGTCTCTGTCCCAGACATTCCCAAAACACCCTGTCCTCCCGTCAGCGATGGCGGGGGCAGGGGGGGAGTCTGTCTGTCTGTTTGGTGTGGCAGTGCACTGACACTGACAGCGCCTCCAGTTACAACTGACTGCTGGTTGTGTACCTAGATGACCGTACCACTTCAGCAACATGTCAATGGATAGCAAAGATTCATGTTCAAATGATCTCTCTGGCAACATATAAAATATATCAATATCTCTAATGTCCACAGCAGCCTCGTGAAGTATTTATTAGTATTTTTACTGTTAATGTAATACAATTTTAGTAAACAATACCACTGTATAAAGATACTAAGGCAATTTATGTTTTTGCCCTTGACAACAGGGGAGTGTTCCGGCCCAAATCGCCATGGAATCAGGTTCACTGTCCATTCAGAACATGGCTGTCAAGCTGAGCTCCGTTTTCTGTTGGCTAGATGGACACCCCAAACTGCAACTTGGGACACAATGATTTAAATAGATATCCATTGTACTCATCCAATCGTTGTCTTGCGTGGCCATCCCTCCAAATCTCATTCTTTCAAACTCAATTAGAGATCTGGGGAGTTTCCTAGATGATTATTCTCTCCCCTAGGGGCCTTTCAGATCAGAAGACACGTGTTTGATTGGCACTTATAAACGTCACTCACTCTTTGCCAAAACCCTCCCCATTTCAAGACACACCCTCTTCCTGGTTTGTGCGTGGCTACTTTTGTACCAGGTCATCCAAGCTTTAGTCTGTCTTTGAAGCTCCGCCCATTTCAATAAGTTTGTAGTTATTTGAATAGAAACAAGTTGTTTAGTCTCCACCTCCTTCATACGCACTTTGACTTTGACAGTCTTCCCCACGTTTTCAAACCGCTGTGTAGAAAGCTGTAACCGAGGCCAGTTCAACCCCTATGAAAAACCTTTCCTCTGAAAGACATCAAACGAAACCCTCACAGTAACTACCGTATCAAGTTAATGACGGACAGACCGGCGACACACAGCAGGAACAACAACAAGATCGTGACTCCCGATCGCTGAATTGATGTCTTCTTCGGGAACTGCGGACGAGAAAAAGGGGGCTGGAAAACGGATTACTTCCCAATCCTCCAGCTGCTCTTTAGACCACTGGGCTTCCCTGGAACAGGAAACAGGTGGAAATCTACACCGAAAATATCATGTGGCTCTCTACACTTCCTGTGTGGAGGAGAGGAGAGGAGAGGAGTTAGAGGAGAAGAGAGGAGAAAGAAGAGGGTCTCCTCCCTAAATCTACCCCTCCAAAACCTCTTTCCTCCTCTATTTCTCCTTCCTCCTTTAAAACTCTTGGACGATCTCTGTCATCAATCCAACCTTTTTTCTCTCTATATATATCTAAACCTTCTATCTTTTATTCTACCTCGCCCCTTCATCCCTCTCTCTCGTACAGGGGCTATGCTCCCTGAGCACACGCTGGGTTCTGCAGTACGCAGCGTGATGGATAGCATGTTCTCCATCAAAACAGATGGGTAATAACATTCTGTCTCTCTGGCCAACTCTCCCTCCTCCACTAGAACAAGATCCCCGTATGGAAAAAAACTGTATTCTGCAATAAACGGTTTACATTCTCTCTGCATAAGAGGCCTATTTCTGAAAACACGGTAGGACAAAGCAACAAACGGTCAAGCATTCGTCATACAGGCTTGTAATAAATGCTTTGATAGATCTAAAGCCTTCATTTGCTTATTGGATTAGTTCTGTTGACAGGAGTTGTCGTTGGCCAATTTCTAGCCAGACATTTTGATTTTCAAAGTATTGTAGTTTACTGGCGACTAGACTACAGTAGAATTCATACACTAATGAAACTGTGATGAAACCGCTTAAAAACGGCTGAGTCTTTTGCATAAAAAAGAGAGGGGGAAGGAAAAGAGCAGACACCGAAAGTAAGAACGGAAGAGAGGGATGGAATAGAGGGATGGAGGGAGAGATATAGACAGAGACAGAGAAAAACAGAGAAGGAGAAAGAGACATAGAGAGGGGGATATGGAGTGGTAAGAGCTGAGAGAGAAACAGAGAGAAGGTGAAAGAGGGGTAAGGTG
>JAPMUY010009982.1:0-93577 GCA_026901105.3 Galaxias olidus
CTCTGCCAGGGACATGGCTGAGCCCTCCCCCGAGTCTTCGAACTCTGCCTCCTCCACAGAGGACGTGTTGGCGGGGTTAAGAAGTTTCTCAAAGTGCTCCTTCCACCGCCCCGACGATATCTCCAGTCCGGGTCAGCAGTTCTCTTCCCCTGCTCAACAGAGCCTGGGCCAATCCCTGCTTTCCCTTTCTGAGCCGTCTAACGGTTTGCCAGAACTTCCTTGAAGCCAACCGAATGTCCTTCTCCATAGCCTCCCCGAACTCCTCCCACACCCGGGTTTTTGCTTCTTTGACTACCGAAGCTGCAGCCCTTCGGGCCGCCCGGTACCCGTCTGCTGCTTCAGGAGACCCCTGGGACAACCAAGCCCAAAAGGCCTCCTTCTTCAGTCTGACGGCTTCCTTTCTTCTTTCGTTGCCGCCACGACAGGCACCGACGACCTTCTGACCACAACTCCTGGCAGCCGCTTCCACAATGGAGGTTTTGAATATGGTCCACTCGGAATCAATGTTTCCAACCTCCCCCGGGATGCACGAGAAGTTCTTCCGGAGGTGGGAGTTGAAGACCTCACGGACAGGGTCCTCAGCCAGACGTTCCCAATTCACCCTCACTACACGTTTGGGTTTACCGGGTCTGTCCGGCAGCCTACCCCGCCATCTGATCTAACTCACCACCAGGTGGTGATCAGTTGACAGCTCAGCTCCTCTCTTTACCCGAGTGTCCAAGACATACGGCCGCAGGTCTGATGATACAACCACAAAGTCGATCATCGATCTGCGGCCTAGGGTGCTCTGGTACCAGGTACACTTATGAACCTCCCTATGCTTCAACATGGTGTTCGTTATGGACAATCCATGCCTAGCAGAGAAGTCCAACAACAAAGCACCACTCTGGTTCAGATCGGGTAGGCCATTCCTCCCAATCACCCTGGCTAGTGTTTCAATTATCTGCATTTAGATCTATGGGAAAGACATCCGTAAATAGGGTTGGACATTTTGATGACCTTCATTTTGATGACCTTCATGCTCGTGCATTAGCGCGATATGAAAGGAAAAACAGAAGAGCAACTCTTCCTCACGTGACTAAGAATTAGGTATCGCCTCATGCTCCTAGTAGTGACACTGACCCTAGCCAAATGCAAAACTAGTGAAAAACAGTCAGAAAAGATGGAGGGAAAAAATGTCAGTGGCCTCCACCTGGAAAACCATTCCTGTTTAAGGGGGTCGTCTCATTGTTGCCCCTCTAGTGCACATGTTGTTAATTTCATTAACACCAAAGCCGCTGAAACTGATTAACAACCCCCTCTGCTACTTAACTGACCAGATCAATATCCCAGAAGTTTAATTGACTTGATGCAATACTGTGATTAAAAAGTGTTCCTTTAATTTTTTTGAGCAGTGTGTGTGTGTGTGTGTGTGTGTGTATATATATATATATACATACATACATACATACATACATACAGACGGGTGACAAATTAAAGGAAAAACCTGAATAAATGAGTGGAGAAACATACGAATGCAGATGCTTCCACACAGGTGCACTGTATGGTACAATTAAGCAATTAACATCCAATCATGCTCTGTGGCCTGTATAAAAATGCTGAGCAGGCCCAGTTGATTCTGATTTTGTATCAAGATGGCAAGAGGATTCGGATTTTGTATCAAGATGGCAAGAGGAAAAGATCTAAGAGACGTTGAAAGAGGGTTCATTGCTGGGGCACGGATGGCAGGAGCTTCAGTCACAAAGACTGCTCAACTGGCTGGTGTTTCAATAGGAACAGTGACTAAAGTGACATCTGCATTTAAATCTATGGGAAAGACATCAGTAAATAGGGTCGGAAATTGTGGTCGACAGCGCACATTTGATGACCGTAATGCTCGGGCATTAGTGCGATATGTAAGGAAAAACAGAAGAGCAACTCTTCCTCAGGTGACTGAGAATGTCAATGCAGGACGTGATCAGACTATGTCAGCAAGAATAGTGTGTCGGCAATTACATAGAGGGGAATATTATAATAGGGTTGCAGTGATCAAACCCCTTATAACAAAGATGAATGCACATTTGAGAGTTCAGGGAAGCAAAAACCATAGACACTGGTCTACAGAAATGTGGAAAAAAGTAGTATGGTCAGATGAGTCATCCATCACCATATTCGACAAGTGGCCAATGCAACGGCCTACCAGTACTTCAAGCACTCATCTACTCTACCGTGCAGCAATCTTCACCTTCTCGCCCATATGGCATTGCCTACTCGTCTCCCACAAACACTTTCATCAGAGCCGTCTGTGTGTGTGTCGGGGAGGATTTAGCTGCTCAGGACTCAAATCCAGGGGAATTTTTTTTCTATACGAGAAATCAATATGTTTGTAAGCAAAGGCTCTAGCAACACCTCCAGGTGACGGAAGTAACAATTTTGAGTGAGAGAAGATGCTTTAATCTGTTCTTGTTTTTAGGAATTAACCAAAATATTGGCGAGTTGTAGACGGTTAGATTTGTACATATTTTCCCTCTGAAATTAAGCAAAAATGCTCCAAGACAACCATGTTGAAAGCACTTGTTCACATTACGTTTTTAGCCTGTGTTGGTAACATATTAAGCGTTACAAAGTGGCCAACATTAACGTTTCATGAAAGTTCAACGTTGCTTCCTAATAATACTATACCTCAACGTTGGAAATAATTATGATGTTTGAGACTTTTTAAGGTTCAGCACCGGGCCGATGGACAGCGCACTGAGCGCGCATTGGCAGAGTGGTTGTAACGTGCGCCTCTCGCCACTCCTGAGTGTGGCACAGGTGCAACGTGATTCAACAGCTACAGCAACGCCTACAATCCATTCAAGAAGAAAAGACGAAATTGAGGAAAAGTAGGATGTCGATAGAGAAAATTAAATTTGAATGTAAAACAACTAGAAATAAAATAATTGAAACGAGAGAACGTGGACTGTTGCTCTTTATCTACATTCTACAACATTCCTCTTTTAAGTTGTCTATCTTAATTTAGGCTACTTTTTTCTACTTTTCTCTAAACCTCTATACATTTAATTACAGTGAATGACAAAGTGACAAAATGTATATCAATAAAGAACTTAATCTAAACTGTAATTCCCCAAGTAACAGATTTATTAGATTAAGGAAACACTTCACAACTAACTAATGACAGTAGTAATTGTCTGCACCCTCCTGCCGGTGCCACAGTCAACGCTGCCACAGTTGCGAGGTCAGGCTTGGGCCAGTTGGGGTAAAAAGAAAGAATAGATACTAAATAATAATAGTCAAGCACTATCAGAAAATGTTTTATTTTCTATTTATCAATATTAAATGACAAAGCTGTGCCTACATATCTAACGAACTAGGTCATAAGCCTACCACTATAGTTGCTGGCTAGCAAATTAACCCGTTAACTTATAGTAATAGACTAGCCTACTTTATCTAACCGTATTAACAGTAGGGCTGTGCGCGACTAGTCGATTAAACATTGCTGCCATTGCTAGTCGGCACCAGAAATACTAGTCAGTTAAACGAATTATTATATTTATGTACTCGTTTAAAATTACATATTGACAACTTGCACTGAAACGTGTCTCTTCCTAGTCAAATGTTGCTATTTCAAACGAAAAGCAGTTACTAACGTTAACAGTGCTGGACAAAGAAAATTGGGGGAAAAACTAAACACATAAGGACCGCAAGTTGAACCAGCAAGGGGGAAAGTGGGACAAATAATTACGTCACGTAAAACCAGCGTAGATTGGCAGTGCTCTGATCGTCTAGATAATTGGAATGAGGGAATAAGGTTGTATTGTGGGCTGTGTCAGAATTAACTGGCATGTATAGTCACTAGACCGGAGCAATGCGTAACCACATCCAGCATGTGGACGTTAACCTGCAAATAGAGAAGGCTGCTAGTTCTAGCCAAACTCTGCACACACATCATAACATCGTTTACCGCCCCAACCCGCAGACGATATGATTACGCTAGCCTAACTCTACTCAATCAATGTTGACAGCCACGGATTGGAATATGCTGCTGATCTATATAAAAAAAATTTCACATTTCAAACGTCAGATATTATTTTCCACCTAACTAAATGTCTTCGGTGTAGGGTTATTTTTGACACAGTATCAAAACAACGTAGCGCAGCTTGTCACATTAACCTTTCGTCCACTCCCTCGCGCTAGGTTAGATTGAGCGTTCGAAATGGGCTACTGATGGGAGCGTAAATTGAAGAACCATGGAGGGGTTAACGGCGGTGAAAATTATAAAATAAGATATATTTTTGTTTGTTTATAATTGTTTGTAATTTGTTTGTGTTCATTGGCATTATCCATTAAAGAGATTGTATATGTTTAATTAAATGTTTGTTCTTCATGGTTTAGCGTTTTTTTGGTGAATATCCCAAAGAATTTTGGGGACTCTGACTGTTTTCCTAATTTTAGACTAGTCTAAATTTAAACTTCCGTTTAAACGTCAGGGAAATTAGTCGCCAAGAACATCCCTAATATACAGCACGTATAAACCAAGTGCTTTATAATTGTAACAGCATGGTGTTTGGACAAGACACATTTCAAACCATTTAAAAACTAAATATTTTATTTGTATGCTCGTCGCTTTCATAAAAAATAACTAGTTTATAGCCATCTCCCTACATTGGAGACATTACTTCCCCCACCAAGAAACTGAGTTTTGTGTTGTGACATCAGGCTGATCTCTCGTATAGACCCTCAACTTTTACAGTTGATGGAAAATATGTAATTTGTTTTTCGTGCGCAGATAAGTGGCAAATGCTAGCATAAACAATTTTTTTGATGGAGATTGTAACGATCTAAAAGCCTGGTTGTTATCACGAATATATCTCGTAAGCAAAACATTATTGTAACTTCAGTGCTTTACAGATGCAACTAGTGTGGCACAAATAAGGAAAGTCCCTTTGTTAACTGAATGGCAAGATTGGCAACAGTAAACATCTAGACGTTTAAGTTGGCACAATAATAGTTTGCAGCAGTGCTCCAATATATTTGAAATGAGAAATCTAACTTAACCTCAATGGTGCGGCTGTCAATGCGGTTGTAGGGGTGCCACAGGCCACGATCGTCCCTCCACTGCCAGATGGCTCCCTCTGTGGTCTGGGTGCTGCCTTTTTTAAGCATTATGTCCACGGCAAAGATGCCCTCTCTGGGCAAACAGGGCATCAGTTCACTGTGAGGAAACACGAACACAGCTTAGTGTTCTTAGAACTCCACTGGAACCTACAATTCTGACTGCTTTAAGCACTAATCATTTCAAACTGATGTTTTGTCACAGATATGTCAACATACTGTCTGTATAAAAAAAACTGTTTATGCTCAATTTAAGTTTGTTACAATCAAAATCACACAGATTTTTAATTAACAGAAAATGGCACAGTGTATTCATTTGTGCACAGGACAGAGGGTGGTTACCAGATTAGGGAAGTGAGTTCATAGAGCTCCTGAGGGCTTCGGGGTACCAGGTCAATCTGCTCTGCACAACTCCCATTAGATGCACCACACAGGAGAAAACGCAGAGTCTCAGCTATGTCTGAACAGAAAAGGTAGGTCAATGCATTAGTACAGTGCTTGTACAACCCCCATACACCGTGGGACGCTGTGTAAAATGTAAATGAAAACCGAATGCAATGATATGCAAATCCTTTTCGACCTATATTCAATTGAATACAATGACAAGATATCTAGTCCTTTGAGACCTAGTGGCCTTAATGGCCGTTTTATAATTTCTTTACATTTTTACCAATATTGCAGTTATTTCTAGTAGTACAGTGCAGCTACACAGTCCCAGATTCGGTACAGTTGAGGCTAATAAAAATGTGGTTTGAGTGCCACACTTGACTGTAGGACCTAAAAAAAAACCTAAAAAAAACACCCATTGATTTTTTTTCAGTTTTATTATCAAAACAAGCACGAAAGTAGAGTAATATTCATATTAGAGGTTTAAGAAAATGTCAATTCACTTCAGTATTGCAATATTATGTTTAGCAATACTGTATCCATTGTGGCAAACACTGAATCGATAATTATGTGATGCGTGATGACGCATCACCTCTTGTTATCGGAAAGTCATATTTTCGGAAAGTCATATTATTATTATTATTATTATTATTATTAGTATCATCATCATTATTATTATTATTAGGCCTCTTTTTGGAGCCTTATCGATGCCCGCAGTTTTGACCCAATCGATTCCATTCCAGTGCCCACATGTCTTGGGTATTGCAGTCCATTGCACTTACATACAGCTAAGTGATCGGTTCACTTGTTATATTTTTTATTATTATTTTTTAGTAATTTTTGGCCCCATTGAAATGACTGGGGAGACAGTTTTGACTGGGAGAGAGTTTTCACAGGTATATACCACCATCTAGCGTTGTGATGTTATGTAACTGCAAGTTGTTATGTTAGGCTATACTGACTGTCTTGGCTTGCAGCATTGGCTTGTTAATTGCATGAATGAATGACTCCGTCCGGTTATTATGTGATTGCCTTGTTAGACGCAATTATATACTGTTATCCTTATGATTTATTATTATTAGTAGTATTATTAGCCCCATTTTCCGGAACCTAACTACGGTGAATTTCGCTTCCATTACAACGCCAAAATGTCAGTTCGAATGCCACGGACTGTGCTTGTACACAGCTAATTAATCTGTCCACTAGTTATTTTTTAATTGCCTCTTTTACATGCTTAATTTGTCCATAGACAATGAATGTGAAGAGGGTAGGACTAGAGGGGGAGCTGGAATGAAGGACCAAGATGAATCATACCCTTGTGAATACTGTCATAGTGACTGCAATAAAATGTATACATGTATATGTTAATCAACATTTTATTGTGGTCACTAGATGGCAGTATACACAAGGGTATGATTTGGCAGTATACACAAGGGTATGATTCATCTTGGTCCTTTATTAGGGGCATCAGAAGTTGGATTGCTAACTCATAAATAAAAAAAACACCGCGCCAAACAGTTCAGGACATGTGCACGAATGCGCCTGTGAGTATATGTGACGGGGTCACCATATCGCTAATTATTCCAGTTAGCTAGTTTCTAGTTAGCATTAGCACCTAGCCATGGATAGATGCTTCCCATCTCCTGCTGTAATGAACGACAATTACAGTAGCCCTATCCAAGTGTTGGAGAAATAACGATGGTGGATCTAGTTATGGATCTAGATCTTGTTTCGGAAATACAGTTAGCTGTTAGGATGAATAGAAGATATTGCATTACAATTGTCTTAAAATGCATTCTAATAAAATAGATTAGTCCATTCCACATAAACTGTGCCTTCATAATATCGCCCATTTCCCATAAACTATGTTTAATTCTACAATATGATTCTGGTAATTAATAGTGTGTTGAATTGCACGTGAAAGAAGAAAATAATGCAGTAAAGTTAGAATGCCAAAGCTATTACAGTAAGAATTTTACACAGCGCTATTTGGCAGAC
Organism: Galaxias olidus; assembly: GCA_026901105.3. Lineage (NCBI taxonomy): Eukaryota > Metazoa > Chordata > Actinopteri > Galaxiiformes > Galaxiidae > Galaxias > Galaxias olidus. The sequence continues at coordinate 7,480 of JAPMUY010009982.1, forward strand.
CCTCGATCCATTTTGTTTGAGCTCTACTGTCATTGTGGATAGTCTCAGTGATTTTAATACTTATTAAATTAATTTAAAGGTGCAGTATGTAGGTTTGAATTTCTAGCAATAAATTACATGTTTTTTTACGTTTATTACATGCCTCCTGGAGGATATCATTAAACCAAATGCTTAGAGAAGGTGTGCTATATGAGCGTCCTGGGCCCTGTATTCAGCTTTTAAAAAATCTAGGGACACCTGCCTATCCCCAACCAACCAGGAGAGTTTTTGCAAGGAGTAAGGGCTACCTGCATGTCAATCACCTCGCGTGTACACTTCTAGCTAAAATACCTGCTTACAGTATCACCCTCCAAACAAACTTGTTGTTACAATTCGCTTCGCAGACAAAAGTAGCAACGGTTTGAACTAATAGTTGCAAGGTGGCTGAAGTCGTTGCATGTCGTCGCAAAAGACTTGGCTTGTCAAATCGCCAAGTGCAGTTTTAGAACTTTAAGAAGTATCGTGCCAGATTTATGTCAAAAAGGCATTATTTGTTTAGGCTATATGCATACATTGGATTTGTTGCCTATATACTCGGCAACGTATAGTAGCTATGGTGCCAATCGCAGCTAAATAAAAACGATTGTCATGCACTAGCTCATACTAATAGGGGAAAGGGGAATAAAATTATGAAATTTTTTGTTAACGTCAGCTAACTGTATGTCGTTACTATGGAAACGGTCATTTGTGTCTGCTCGTTGCTTTGGTGTGAAGTTACCACTCAGTTTTAGAGCGTTTACGATCAGACGTTGGGGATTCTTTTTTCTCACCTCGGAATCACTGATCGGATGGGCCATTGAGAGAGATAGGAGGGACCAAAGACTCAGGAGGTTGGCCTTTTTGAGTGTTGTGATTCAAATTCTTGCAATTTTTTCCCCAATTCTCTAGAACTACATACTGCACCTTTAATACATGTGCAAGCATATAGAGCTTAGATAACAAAATAAAAAAAAAATAAAAAAAACCTTAGTAGGCTACTTAGTCATCGTATATGTCCGCCATTAAATTATGATGAAGCTGCACTGTCAATCTAGCAGCAGCGGGGCCGTAACGACTACAAGAATAGGGTGTGCAAGAATGGGTGTTTTCCGGATAATCCCTATAGGGTTGTGTCCTGCACACCTAATGCAGACTCATAATGGTTACATCTATTCTGATTTTAGTTAATTATGGGTGTTGGACTCTCCTCAGAAAATGATTAAGCTATTCAACAGAAAATTCACATTTGCATTGTTTGTTAGATAGGGATAGGGTAAAGAGCTCGGTCATCCGGAGGGAGCTCGGAGTAGAGCCGCTGCTCCTTCGCGTCGAAAGGAGTCAGATGAGGTGGTACGGGCATCTGATCAGGATGCCTCCTGGGCGCCTCCCGTTGCAGGTTTTCCGGGCACGCCCTACTGGTAGGAGACCCCGGGGTAGACCCAGAACACGCTGGCGGGATTATATATCTCGTCTGGCCTGGGAACGCCTCGGGATCCTCCAGGAGGATCTGGAAAACGTTGCTGGGGATAGGGACGGCTGGAATTCCCTGCTGAGCCTGCTGCGACCGCGACCCGGCCCCGGATAAGCGGCGGAAAATGGATGGATGGATTGTTTGTTAGAATAATTTTTTATGAACCTGCTATATTGTAAAAAGTAACCAGATCGGGAGGACCAGTGTTGACATAACTCATGAACTGCGTACAAATCAGTATTAAGCATTAAGTCTAAAAGCTTGCTCATTCTAATATGCTAGCCGCTCTTCACGTGTGAGCAGATAATTATGGAGGTCTAGCCTATATAGCGAACTCATAAACCTTGGCCCAAAAAGTTACCAGCCTTAGCAATGCAACAAGCAAACAGCATGGAGTGCTAAAACAAAAAAAAAAAAACTGCTGGCCAGATTGCTTAAGCGAAATGCAAATCATAACACAAGCTGTATGTGCACATTAGCGGAATACAGTGACAACGTGAAGGCCGTGCAAAACGCACCCCCTCATCCCACACAAAAGAAAACAAAAAGCAGGGGGGGGGTGGTTAAAGATGCCGTTGCCTCCCCAGTTCCAGCGCCACTGCAGCAGTAGGCGCCCCCTGATCCTGACTGCAGTACACTTGTGCATGCGAAAGTACGTCTAATAACTGTGACGTAGGGATAGCAGGCTGAAAATCACAGGACATACAGGTTTTGGGGAAACAAGTCAGCAGTATGAATTTGACAGATATGTGAGCTTTCTTTCTTACTGACGGGGAACGCTATCTGACAGTAATATTTTCCGCTATCTTAGCCTAGTAACAGAGCTCTACTACTTTCAAAATGAAATCTCTTTCATTAATATAATATTATTTATTGACTGAAATAACAGTAGTTGGTTGTGTTTTAATAAAGACGCAACAAACAGGTTCTATTTCCCCATTTAAAAAATATAACTAGATAGTGATGAAATTTGCCGATCAAGCTTCTACCACGTTCTACATATAAAACTTGAAGGGAACGCTATCTGACAGTAACATTCTCTGCTGTTTTATATAGTAACAGAGCTCTCCTACTTTCAAAATAAAATCTCTCTCACTAATATAATATTATTTATTGACAGAAATAACAGGTTGTGTCAATAGACGCAACAAACATAGGTTCTGTTTCCCCAATTTAAAAATATAACTAGACAATGATGAAATTCGCCAATCATCTAGAATACAATGTTCTACATATAACATTCGCAAAGGGAACGCTATCTGACAGTAACATTCTCTGTCCACCAACAGCCAAGAATTGGCTATTGTCATGCAATAAAAGCGAAATGGATTCATTTGGAGATTGATGATCAGCCAAAATTGGCATAGGTTTATTTCATTAATTTAAAGGCTTGATAAACCTTTATAAAGTGACGGTGTCAATTAATAAACAAAAACGAATAAATAAGGTCTAATGATTCTTAATGACAAAGCTAATGATCAGTCAGGAATTGGTGTGTTTTTGAATACTCCTTCACAATCACTCACAAAATGTTTACAACTCCACCTTTCAGCTTGACAAACAGGTCAATTTAGTATTGAGAGACAGTTTTTTCCAGGTCAGTACCATTGCCAAAATCAAATCCTTTCTCTCCGTCAAAGATAATGAAAAAGTCATCCATGCCTCCATATTCTCCCTTAGACTAATGTAATTCCCCTTTTACTGGGATTAGTCAGTCATCCCTGTCCCGCCTTTCACTGGTCCAGTTCGCCCCCACCAGGCTCCTGATGGGTACCCAAAAGAGAGACCACATTACCCCTATCCTGGCCTCATTCAACTGGCTACCTGTGGAGTTCAGGATTGATATTAAGGCCCTCCTGTTTGTTTTTAAAGCCTTAAATGGTCAGGCACCCTCCTACATAGTGGACCTTTTAACCCCATACTCCACCACCAGGGTTCTCAGGTCGTTTGACCCGTGGCTATTGGTTGTTCCACAATCCAAATTTACGTCTCAGGGTCTGCCCCCTTCATTGATTCTTTTAAGTCCAGGCTCAAAACTCACTTTTACTTTCATTTATTTAGCATTTCCGTCATCCTGATGTGGTTTTTATTTTGTTCCAATGCCTATGTTGTGATGGATTGACTGATATGTCTATTGATGCTTTTTTTATCTATCTTTCTGTGATTTTACCATCTGCTCTGGTCTGTACAGCACTTGGTAAACGTGAGCTGTTTTTAAATGTGCTTGATAAACAAATATGACTTGACAGCAGTGAGTTTTTCCAACAAAGTCCTGATGTGAATTTGGTTTATTTATATTCTTTGAACATTGTGGAAGATGATTGCTGGTCTTCAGAAGTATGTGCAGGGGTGCCTGCTGGTCTGTACTGAGCAGAGCTGGACGGTACAGGTTGATTTACTTGAAATGCAGGCTGTGCTGCACTCCTAATAATCAACAATAATAAAATAAAATAATGTGTTCGAAAAATTCCAACAGTAATACAAATTCAGAGATTTGTCATGGAATCAAACTTCATGCAGTGTGCCTGAACACAGACCCACACACTATTGTCAGGCAAGATTTGCATTTCACACCCATTCAGCCTATTCAATTGTGGGCTATATGATAACTAAAACTAAAAAGGTAAAATAGTATAACTTGGAAAATAGTAACTGATTTCCATGGCCACAGTACACTTTTAAAATTTGTGTCAGTCCTCTCAGATGAGCTCTGGCCCGGTGTAGTCGGGGGCGTTTGTGGATGTTGTTAATATACGGCTTTTGCTTTACATGATAGTCATTAATTGCATTTGTAGATGCAGCGACGGAGAAGGCTTACCGACAGTGGTTTTCCGAAGCATTTCTCGAGCCCATGTAGTAGTATCTTTCATACTGTCACAATGGTTTTTAATGCAGTGATTCTGAGGGACTGAAGGACACTGGCATTCAATATTGTTTTTCTGTCGTGCCCCTTACGCAGGGCTCAAAATGTATTTTCTTTACTCTGTAGCACGGGTGCTCCAAACTTTAAAAAGTTAAGAGCACCAGCAAAAATTTAAGAGCACCCACAAGATTTTGAGAAGCACATTTTTTTATTACGGAATTAATGTTATAATATACTGTGAATACAACTGTATTTAGGTTCAGTGCAGATCTGATGTCCAACTTGATCCTCTTCTGAGTTAGGGCTATGCGATGTGACAGTAAGTATCGTTTAATTATAGGAAAAAGTCTATCGTTGTGTAATGCTCTATCGTTTATTTCATTGCGTCGCAAATCACACTTTAAGGAAATATTTATCGTAATTTGAACGACGCTATGCGTTTTCGCACGGATGCATACAGGAAATGCAAAAAAAACTGTTGAGCGCGAAAAATCTAAACAAACCCCAGACTCAGACGTTAAAAGAGGCGTACACCATATAGTCGCGCAAATGGAAGTTACATAACGACTGCAATTGCAACATACATCTGCATAGATATGGCCCCATCTACACGGTCAAAAAACAGGGGTTTTGTGATTCAGCAGCACCAGGCAAACATTTTGAAGCATTGTTGCCAAATATCTATTATTATTGTTAGCTTGCTAGCTAGCTAACGTTATTCAAAAATGTGAATTTGGATCAATAGTTGGGGGTCAAGAAAATGAGAACCCCTTTGTTTGATCGGGTGGAGAGGACAGCGGTGCATTGTTTGGAGTATGCGGCTCGCCAGGAAAGGGACTGTCACCTGCACAACTTTGGTCTTGCTGTCAAACAAAGAGCACCTCCAAGCCAGCTGGGAAAAGCGACCTGGAGCAATGCCCCACGTTTATATTGTGAGCCTTCTTTTGCTGATATAGTTTAAACTTGAAAGTGTTCCATGTTTACTTTTGGTGTTCTATATACAAATATTTATGTTATGTCTGTATTCACTCACATTCTACTGTTAACAAGTACTACAGCCATGTTTGGTTTTGATATTTTTTACAAAATTCACACAGGCCTATATTTATATTGATTGCAACTATAGTTGAAGAGTTGAAAATGTTCTGTTCTAGTTAAATTGTTCATATTTAGTTATTTGAAAATGTGCATAAGTTCTAAATAAAAGAGCAAGTACTAAGAGTAATGAGAGTAAGTACCTTTGATTTGACAAGTATATCATGCAAAATGTAATAAGAAGTATGCATTTCCATGTGGTCATTTTGAATAAACTATTTATTAGTAGCAGTTCGTGTTTCACTTAAGTTTCACGTTGGAAATGGCTCGTTTCTGTTTCAAATCCTGTTTTACCAGCTATCTTCGTACCACAGGATTTACAATGACACAATATATTGTGCCGGTCTCGTACCTCAGCCAGGAACTCTTTCAACCATCATTACCCACAAAATAAAGACAATGGAGAAAATCAACATGGATGCCTTGCCCACAGTATTAAATGCATCAAGCATTATGTTCGTAAGACTTTTTTTTTTTCATTTTTAAATATCGTATAAATGACTTAATATTAAGGTTTTTCCAATTGTCCAAGACTTGTCAAACACTATTTACTTGTCTGTCAGACACAAGAACAGAACTTTGCTGATCTAATTGCTCTGAGCCCCAGTGTTTCCCCTAGGATGGAGTAGTAGCAGCGCTGGTGAAGCATGCGCCCGAATAAAGTGCGCGTGCTTTGCACCCGAATAAAGTGCGCGTGCTTTGCACCCGAATATAGTGTGCGTGCTTTGCACCCGAATAAAGTGTGCGTGCTTCGCGCGCGTGCATGTGTTTGCCGCTTGTCATAATTTATTACGCTATATTTGGGTAAAAACTAATCATTAGTGTTGTCACATTATAACCAATAACAGAAAAATAAATGTCGGGAGGTTTCTGTACGTTTGCCGGTGTTGTGCCAAATGTAGATGGCTAAAGTTCAGTTTTTCTGGTAAGATTCATGACATTCAAAACCAACTTCCGAGTCAAGAACTACTCCAACGTTGCGTGCCTCGCTGGTGCACTATACCTTTTCGAAGCCCAACCTTCCAATAACGAATGCCCCAGACACTTCGGGGAAAACAAAGTAGCCTACCTCAGTTTTATCATTTCATTTTAAAAAGTTGTGGGACATCCAAGATGTAAGACAATGTTTGACGAGAGAGTGACCGGTTTAGTATACTGTAACAAGTGTTTGGCTTAACTACATTATAAGGAACGTAGGTCAAATTTAGCTAAATGTCTACACGGTTTACCTATCACATGTTCCAAAACCAATCCAAAAGGCAAATTCTTTAATTATGTTGTGGTTATGACTGTTTAGCTTGGCTAATTATCATCTTAGCATGAAAAAAATTTAACTTTGAAACTTGGCTAAGGGCCTGTTATAACCGTTGGCAAAAGGGTTTGACGAGTAGTCCTGGAACCCTAACGTCAGTATTGTTGCACAAGTGGAATTTGAAATAACAAGCATGCTAGCTAACAGTAGACCCCATGGACATAACGACGTTAACTCCACACAAACAGCTGCGCCGCTGTTGAATGCATTGTAGGAGAAACACTGATCAGTAGTCTGAATTGCTATTTTAGTAAAGTAACTCAGTCCCGTCTCCAAAATGTTTTCCAAGTGCCAAGATGTCTCACATTTATTGCTTAACTGATATTTTATTAAGTGAAAAAACCCTAAATCCTACAAAATCAAACATGAATTGCTAATGCACACAAAAAATCTTCACTTGTAGTGAATGTCAACAACCCATGCTTACTTTTTACCCAGAGACAATAATGTGGCATTACTGTAGGCCTCAACTATGTCCTCTTTCATTATTAATTCTGAACACTATCATTTTGTTGAGTTGGAAAGCTGCAGCACACACATCCATCAGAAAGTACTTACTTTGCTTCATGAGCTGCACTGCCAGACAGGGACAGTTCGAGCACATGAGGGAGAACATTCGCACAACCATGATGAACATTCCAGAGCTGAGAACCGGAGGGGTCACGACCAATAGCTGCTGAATGTTGGTCAGCAAGTCTCGTGAAGCCACTTGTTGCAGCAGGTTCTTTTGATGAACACATACATACACACATCAGTTAAGACGATACCAGCATGGGGAATGAAACACACATTATATAGACCTAAAGACCCATGGACCTACTTCTTCGTGTTGAAAGTTGTCCACCAGTCTGGCGAAACAGAGGCAAGTGCTTTCAACAGATTTCTTATCCTAAAAAGAATACATTTTAAAGAGCACATTTTAAAGGCTGGAAATACGACTTCACTAGCCTAACAGCCCAATATGTAAAAGTAGCAAACAAACATTTCATAATTGGGTAGTTCTTTCTAACAAAACAGCGAGGTTATTTCATATTTCCCATGTTTGACCCTGCCGAGGTGATATGCAGAGCAAGTACACACCTGGTGTGCGAGTCTCTGAGTCAGTAGGGGCAGAGAGTCCGCAACAAAGTGAAACTCGTCGGGTGTAATGCTCTGGCAGCAGTTGGCTGCAATGGCAAGCGCATTTCTTTGAGCATTGATACTAAAAAACTCCAGGTACAGCAGGCAGTCGGCAAGTCCACCCTGTACGTCACACAAAAATAGTCAGTGAGACAGGGTGATAATACTTAGCAACACTTAGCACCATATTCAATAGGGACAAAGATTTTTGACTCAAAGGCAAAGCAATTAAATACTGAAGACTGAAGTTCAATAACAACAACATTCTCACAAAATAGTCCAAAAAATTTGTGCATGACATAATATATATATATATATAGAAAATCTAAAATTGAAATCTGAAGCTGGCATCGTCAGCACAAAATAACAAAACTATACTAAACACAAACTGTAATCCACAAATTCTAAAGTAATGTCAGGCAAAATGTGCCTCAGTGCAGGTAAATGATGACCATTGAGGTTAATTTGAGATACGTGTATGATAGAAGGGCCACAAAAGGAAGAAGAGCAAAACTTACAGCCTGCAGGATAGCTTTACTGTGTCTTCTTGACAACATCTCCAAGGCGGTTAGAGCCTGCTCTGCTACATCAATGAACTGGATCACCTGGAGCTGCAGCAGAAAAGTTATGAATTTAACATATTCAAAGACTCTCGCAGTCAACGGTGGCATAAGGTGAAGCACAAGACAAATCGGTACCTTCTCCAAAAACACCGGAATGGCATCAACCACCACAGCAGAGGAACGAGGCAGTGCCTCCATCATGTAGGTAAGAGCGCGGGAGGCATGGTTCATCTGAGTGTACAAAAGACGCAGAAATGATACACGTACACACAGGTGACAAAATAAAGTAAAATCCAACATGAATTAAGATTTTGTAAGATGACTGGCCACCAAGAGTCTCTAGAACACCTCCAATGTTCCTTGACAGACTTAAGGGGATAGTCCAACTTTTTGGGAAAGAAGATACATTCCTACTTACCCCTAGTCAGATGAGATGATCGATATCAATGTATGTACGTCCATCAATGAGTTAATTAGGTAAGTAGCTAGTAGGGATGCACAATATATCCGACTGTTATCGGTATTAGCCAAAATTTGCAGATAGACCGATGTTCATGCCGATAGTATAGCAATTTCGTTTCCCCCAGAAAAAATACTTTCCTTGTTGGCTTCTGTGTAATTCCATGATTCCATGTGATTCTTCTTCAGTAGCTCAATTGGTCTCACCCTACCTGGACTCTAAACTCAAGTTTACACACCAAGTCAAAGTCTGTGTGCGCTCCCGTCTCACCGTGTATATAAATCATGCACATAAGTTTTAGAAAACTAATCTACCAATCCATCACAAAATCTGTTCCAGGGAGTATCTCAGTGGCTACATCTTTTTTTTGGATTAAACCTAAATTGAAAAACAATGACTAGTTATGACACCGACCATTGCATTGACCAGACCATGATACAAGCTAGCTATCTGAAAAATAAAGAGCACGCTGACACTACAGCATACCAAGTGGGGCTGCTCCGCCAATATGAGTCTGATTACTTTGAAAGAGGCCAGGTCTTAAAGCTATGATTTTACTGACTACGAGGGTATCAAATACTCCCATGAAAAAATAGTGCTTTTGAAAAATTTCAGTTTTGAAGTCAGTTTATAATCCTCACGCGACCATTCATCATTGTTCCTAAGGAAAGTAAGTTAGATATGCTCGTATTATATTAACGCTTGCAACACTAACGAATTGATTAAACGATCAAAAAACAATTATTTATTTAAAACAGAGAGCCTTACACAACCAACATATAAACTCAAGAGTGCTGATGGGCTGTATTTTCAATGCAAACACGTTACACTGGTCTAGCTGCATGTGTAAAAGAGAAGCAAATAGAGAAACAAACTGAATGAAACAACAGCTTACTGTATCAAGGGCCGTTTTACTAACATTTGTTAACATTATCATGTGCCTAATAAAAAAAGTGATCGTCTGACCACCATCGGCCTAAAGTCTTTTTAAGTATCGGTTATTGCCATCAGCCCCAAATATCCATATCAGTGCATCCCTAGTAGCTAGATACATATAGCCTGGCTTAGCCCAATGACTGTGAGCCAGCAGTTCCGGCTAGCATGGCTCCGTCAAAGGTCTCAAAATACATCTTAGTAAAACTCCAAAGCTGTGTTTTTTTACATGTTGGATCTTCTATATTTCACACATTAAATTTAATTGAAATGTAATTTAAATTAAAATGCATTTGTTCAATAACGTCTCACTTTTACACAGTTGGCCCTCGCAACAGAAGGTTCGACCATGTATCTGTTCTCTTTTGACGGGGCCAAGGCTGTGCTAAGCCAGGCTACATTTACTTTTTTACCAAACTAACTCCTTATGGTATGTACAATCATTACATTGATATCGATCATCTCGTCTGACCAAGGGTAAGTAGGAACATATCTTAGAGGGAAATTTCAACACAATGGAGTTATCAAACCATTGAGCACCATTTTTTTTCCTTTCTGGAAAAGACAACAAACACTGGTACATAAATGTATGATGGGTTAATTGTTTTAACTGTATCATGTGGTTGACATGTGATGAAGAGTCTGCATTTGTTACGTTTCTTAAATTTATTCAAGTTTACCGTTTAATATGTCTTATCTATGAATATAATGGTATGTTACTTACAATGTCAAAATTATGCTCCATCTGCAACAGTGTGATCTTTGAGGAAAAGAGAAGAGAATGTTATGTGGATCACCTAGACATTTATTTGGGGATATGACCCTGCAACAATTAACAATAAAATTCAATCTGTATGTGTGGCGGGACTGTTCATGGTATTATGTCAATGACTAAATTTGAAATTATAACAACATATACATTAAATAAGAGTCCAAGTTGTCCCTCATGCAGAACAGCAGGGCAGGTGAGACTCACCAGGGCGGGCACCACACTTTTAACAGGGAACCCTCCTAGTGTCTCTTCATTGCCCATTACCAGCAGCTGGCACATTTCGATGGCTGCCTGAAGCTGTTGAGACTCATCGCCAGTTGCCTGCAGGCCCTGCAGCAGCTGCTGAGCCTTGGAGCCTGGGTAACAGCAAGGTTTTAATCAGACAAAAAAAAAAAGGGTTCATTGGTAAAATACCAAAACCAAGCATTTAGTTCTGGTATGGCAAACAATTATTTCCAAGAATAAGCTGACACACTGGAAGACCAAGTCACAGGAGAGCCCATGATGTGTAATGCATCACTTTATTACTGTCAATATGTAATTTTGGTACTAAAATCCCAATCAATAACATTTGACCGAGTTGCCTCCTCTTTCCCACCTCTATTCTCTACTCATTGACACTAAAATCCCCCGGTTCTTCGCTAGCGTTGCTTTGACTGAGATCAATTGCCTGTGGCATGCTGCGATGTGGTCCTTACCTATTATTGCCTCTTGCTACAAAATTATATTGATAAAATCATGATGACTGACATTCTGTCTGCAAGAAATATTTAAAAAAATTGCATACTGTTAAGAAAATGTAGTCCTTTGTCTCTATGAGTTTGAATGTCATGGTATTACTATGTATCATTAATTTTCCTAGTTGCTAACTATTTACCTTGTTATCTGCTACAGAGTAAGCGCTGACACAATTTTCAAAGTTTGCAATATCAAAGAATGCATACACAAAATATGTCTGTAAAGACTTGTTCTACCAGCATGGCAGCAAATACCTGTTACAACTGTTGACATAACTTATAAATATTTGGTATTGCTATAAAACAGGTTGAGAATGATGATGAAACTTCACAGGAAGATCGAGAACTCACTTGCACCGCTGCCTATCGTCCGATGGAATAGCTGGGACATCCGTGGTCCCAGAGGCCCAAATAGGTGTGGTGGGAGGCCTCTGGCTTCTAGCAGGGCTGTAGGCAGTCAAGAGTTAAAAACTACAATCAAGATGACCAAAGTCATAATGTCAAGTACAGGGATTCAAATTGGGTCTGAGAAAATATCCAGTACAAGCACATCTTTAAATAAATAGTCACAGGTGAACACGCACAACGTATTGGAGACACAAAAAAATTACACCCATAATTCCCACACTTTTTTTTCTAGCAAGCCGGTTATACGAGTCCCGCAAAGTCGTTAATAGTGTAAAACTGGTCAACTCAAGGTTTTTTCTGTCCAACACATTAGTGTACTTATACAATAAAAAAGTTGGACGTTGGCATTATATAGTCCGCATTTAAAAGGCAGCCCTTGTCAAACAGTATCAAAATGTCCACGGCCAGTGCTACAATATATTATACAGTCTTTGACAACACCAGTCTGCAAGTTCTCAGAACCAATAACTAAGTTTAGATGATTAACAAAATAGTGATCAGAAATGTCTCAATTTAGCATTACTGCAGGCCCAAAAAGCAGCCCACAATAGGGCTCTCATAACCAAAACAACAAGAAACTGCATGACAAGTAGGGCTGCACAATATTGGCTAAAATGTTTATCCCGATATACATAGGTATTTAAAATATAGCTATTCTACAAATGTCTACTAACCCAAATATGCGGAACCCAGAGAGGCCAACGCACTACAAATGGTTTTGGTTTGGCAGGGCGCTGTGTAACAACTAACTCTTTATACGTGCGTAACAAACGCTAGGCAACAGTGGCAATGATCTACTGTCCGTCTAAGGCAACCATTATCCACAAATGTATGTAAATGTTCCCAAAACATTATGGTTGTCTCGATCGAACTATCAAGATCACAGGTTATTCTTTTAAATGTTAGGATACTAAATTCTATCCCTTTCCATGCCTCTAGCAAAAGTCTGAGACCTGCGTTAATTTACGTAACAAATAGCTCGCTAGTTACGTTAACATTACTTAGTGTTCTTCAATGCAGCTACAAGTGTTTTCCTTTACCAACTCAACTAACATTGTATATGGAATGTAAAGTCTATTTGTACGGTGGCCCTGAGAGGCCAAACGCACTGCAACTGAAGAAAACACATGCAAATAGACAAAACACAAGCAAATTAAGAAAACATCTACATCTATTTGACAACACATGCGCTACATTTAGAAAAAGCGCTGCAAATTCAGACAGCACAACACATTACAAAAGCGCGCTGCAAATACAAAAACACAACACATTACAGAAACGAGCTGTAAGACCCGGGTTCTCTGTGTGAAAGAACATTGGTGACCATGTACAAGTCTGTACGCTTTTAGAATTATTATTAAATATTAGAGTACAAATTTACTGAATTAGAGCATTCTTGGATCATTAGTTGTGCATACTTTACTAACAATTTATCAAGACCTAGATAAACAATAAATAACGTTTAGTGGTACTTCAATACTGACAACATATAGATTATCTGGTAACAATTCATTCATCATTTACTAATGCCTAGATAAATACAAAATTACAGTTATTCATTTGAAAAAGAGCCTTATTACATGAAATGACATATACGTTTAAGTTTCAATAAATAAAATTCCAGTCAGGGTGTCCGCAGGTTTCAGGAAGTCAGTCTTAAATTGCATTACAAATGGCATTAAAAATGTCAAAAGACCAATTTAGCAATAACAAAATTAAGTGCAAAAACCTAAAGCAACAGAGTTCTATTTTTTAATATAAGTCTAAAAATACATACTTAAATTGAACAACCAATAACAATTTTTAGCGTCATAATACGCAAGTGTGTAGTATTATTTTAAAGATAATAATTTAAGGTTTGCTAGTTTTTTGTGTCATTTTTAACGTAATTCCCATGGAGTCAAGCGTTAGCTAGCGTACTTATATAGCGCTATTCCAAATTCTACTTGTATAACGTTACTGACGTTAGGGTTCTGAGACTACTCGTTACTACTAACTTTTTCATATTGCAGACAATTCCATCAAAATGTGCGGTTCTCAGCCAAACATCTATTGTTCAATTGTCAGACTAATACAGTTCTGAGACGTCATTGCTCAGCGTTAAGCCTCCTGGAGGTGTCGTGGGCTCAAATTAACGAAACATCTGCGATGGAGGGTGCCCACTTGAAAACCCCAATGACATATCTGCTCTCCAAGTCCATTCTAAAATATTGTCTTTTGAAGTGCTCATCTTGGAATATGGCATAATGGATATTATAACATCCTATCTTGTGTATATTGAAATGTCCCATCCAGATGGTTTTCTGGTGACTGTTGTGAATAGAATAACTGACAACAAGGGAAAGTCCTTGCGACAGATTGGAGAGACAGCTGACCGGAGGGAATAGACCCCAATGAGGCAGACATGGGATAGCAACTCACGTCTGCACCACTAAACACAATTCTGTGGACTGAGTGCACCCACAAAAAGCTACTAACAAAACTAAAGTGAAAATACCCCCAGAGTCTGCGAGAGCGTGGGCGGAAGATGACTCAGATACTGATAACACGGTTTTGACCCTAAGCAACGCAACGACTATGAGCACGAGAAGCACTTCAGAAACCAATGCAATCATAGGGAAAAGTCACAAGATCTGCCCTTGTGGCTGGGAAAAGGTAACAACTGTAAGGGGCCTAAAAATACACCAAAGTAAGAAAGGGTGCCCAAGTAGGAAGAAGCAGGAACATCGCATTGACCTGTACTTTTTAAGAAGTCAAGCAAGTAAGTCGAATGAAGGCCAGCAACTGGATACAAACCAAAGTCCGCAGGCCACCAACAACTCCAGCACTGAGGCGGCACAGACAAGCACCGAAAGACAAGGGGAGGAAGTGGTAAAGCCCAATCTGGCACAAAAAACCTCCAAGGAGAAGATCAGTGACAAAAAACATAAAGTGAAGTGGCCGAAAAGAATGTTTGGGACTCCATTAACATAGATCTGAAAAAGACACTTGAACAGCTAAGCGGCACAGTGGAAAAGAAGCTAGATAAAATAGGGGATATCATATATGATTATGGAAAGGAGAGATTTGGGCTACAGGAGAAACTTCAAAAAACCCAGGTGGAACCAAGAAAATCGAGGAGGCAACAAGAGATCGACAAGCTAGTAAAAGAAAGGAGGCTACTTAAAAAAGCAGTGGAAAAAGGCGTCTAAATCAGAAAAGGCAGGCATTAAAGACTTGCAGGACAGCTTAAAGAAGCGGTTGTCAACATTGAGGAGAGCCGAGAACCTACGAAGAAACCAAAAGAAGAAAGAACGAGCAAGGAGTCAATTCTACAAAGACCCCTTCAAGTTTACTAAGTCCTTGTTCAACAAAGCAAAAGACGGAACGCTTAAAACAACCAAACAGGAACTGGAATCCCACCTAAAAGTTCCCGCAGATATTACACCAACTGAGGACCCAGTAGAGCAAATGGACACCAGCCCTCCAAAATGGAAAGAGGTGGAAAATGCAGTCAGACGTGCAAGAGCAGCATCGGCACCAGGACCTAACGGAGTACCTTACAGACCGTATAAAAATGCACCTGATGTCCTACGTTTCCTTTGGAAACTACTGAAGCTAGCATGGGACAAACAAATCATTCCCAGATCTTGGCGTCGAGCCAGAGGAGTACTGATTCCGAAAGAAAAAGATTGTAGTGACGTTAGCGAGTTCAGACCAATTTGCTTGCTTAATGTGGAGGGGAAAATATTTTTTAGCGTAGTAGCACAAAGACCAAACGAATACCTTACAAAGAACAAGTTAATAGATACCTCAGTACAGAAAGCAGGCATTTCAGGCTTCTCCGGGTGTCTGGAGCACACTAGCATGATTTGGCACCAAATTCAATTGGCAAAACGTGAGAAAAAAGGACCTTCATGTAATTTTCCTGGACTTGGCAAACGCATTGGGTCTGTATCCCACAAGCTATTGTGGTTTGCATTTGAGTTTTTTAAAGTACCAAATGCAATTTTAAACCTGGTTAAGGCGTACTTTCAGGACATTCAATTGTGTTTTGATACATCGACATTTACCACCGAATGGCAACGTCTGGAGGTTGGCATCATGGCCGGATGTACAATCTCACCCTTGGCATTTACTATGGCCATGGAAGTAATAATCTGAGCTTCAAAAGGGGTCGTTGGTGGGCAAAAGCTAAGGGCAGGATTACGCCTCCCTCCCATTCGAGCATATATGGATGATATGACAATATTGACGACAACTGCTCCGTGTACTAAAAGACTGCTAAGCAAACCTAATGATTACAATAATTGGGTTGATAATAAATGGGCTAGGATGAAAGTAAAACCAATCAAATCCAGTAGCATTTCAGTTGTTAAAGGAAAATTGTGCAACAACATTTTCTTCATGAGGATCCAGTCACGTTTGGCCATGAAATGGAACGCGAGACAATCGTGTAGACATTTAGCAAATATGTAGCTGCGTTACTTACGAATGTGGTTAAACAGAACACTTGTTACAGTAGCCAAATTATGTCACTTGATAAGGGGGCAAATGGCAAGCTTAGCTCACTAGCAGCTGTTACAGAAGTAACATTATCCTCATGTTCTCAAAACAAGAGAATGACTTTGGTAACCATAACAACTTACTTGTACAGCTGGGGACGGAAATCTAAATTAATTAAAGTAAGTAGGTTATACTTTTTTGTAGGCAAATATTTAAATTACAATAAAATATGTTAATTACATTAAAATTATATTGTTTTTATTATATTTTCAAACTCTCGATTATGTTGTGTTGCTGCATCGATGCATAATCGTTTACATCCACATCACGATGCATCTAAAGCCTGATTTATACTTCTGCGTGAGTATGTTAGCGAATGTAAATGTTAATTTGCCGCTTACGTTAGCACAGTAGTTTGCCTACTTACTTCAACGTAAGTTTAACGGGCCCACTAGGTGGCAGTGTCGAATTCAGTAATCCAGAATGTACAGAAAACCATAGAAGAAGCACAGACACGGAAACTCCCGTTCATGTCCCGCGAAAGTATAAACAAAGAGACTGAAGGTTGCTCACTGCTTTTCATATTTTCTTATATCAAATCAAGTTTATTTATAGAAAACGTTTAAAACAAGCAGAACTGACCAAAGTGCTGTACTATTTATTTATATACAGTTTATCAAACAATACAGAAAACAGTTGTAACATACAGCCTATACTATGTACAAGCTAAGTGCATAAAAAACCACTAATATGATTCGGAGGCTATTGAAAATCAGCCTATCTGTTCCAGTTCATTGTGTCATCTACATTTTAATTTGTTTGGGTACAACCAAAATATTACCGAATATCTACTTGCTTCCTACCCTGCTCAACCAATCAGCGATTGTTTGACGCACTGAAAAGACGCTTCGCGTGACGAGCTTTTAGGATTGGGGAGGATTCCCCATCAACACGTCGGCGGTCCTGGGTGAGCTACGCTTTCCCAGAAACCCCTGCTCTTCGAAGCTACGCAGAGCTGATTACGTGCTGCTTCGCAGAAGTATAAACCAAGCTTAAGAAACGAGAAATGTCCACACCTCTAGCCAGCTAGTTGAAAAACAGACGGCGCTAGAACATTCATCTTGGGCAGTAAGGGGGCTACAAGGCCAGCATCAACCCAATTACTTTAAAATTGGCTTTGTTTTAAAGCAAATATTTTACTGATTACAAGGGTAACAAACACCCCCGTAAAAACAATAGGGACACATTGTTTACATTGTTTTCATGCAAGCAAGATAAAATCAAAACAAATACTGACTATCTCAGTGCTGTCTCAATGTGCGCTTCAGACAGATATTCTTTACCTGGTCATACTTGCTGTTCTCCAACCAAGTCTCATTAAATTGACCATGTTAAAACTCTGAAGACTCATTCTTTAAACAATTAAAGTACATAGCTAGCTAGCAAACAAACGGCACTCGAATGTTGGAGAGCAGAATCCGATGTGATGTCGTTCCGTTCGCTAGCTAGCTGCCTAACAAGTAAGTGCATTCAGAGTTTCAACATGCTATGCATGTGGCAACAAAATATTTGTTGCCAAGAGAGAGAACACTTGGAAGATGTTGGTTTCCATCTAATCGCCTTCTTTACTTCCCCTTTAGCCTCACAAGCACGGCGCAAACAAAACTTAGAAAAGATACAATGTAACTTGTGCATAGGATCGCCCAATTTTATTAAGACCTTTGAAAACTGGATTTAAGACTATATAAGATATTCTAAGGTCTTACATTTTAGGAAAATTTATTTAAGACAATTAAGGATGCGCAGCCCTGTCAAGAAACATTTTGATGGAATTGAAATGTCTCTTCTAAGTTCTCTATCCAAACGCAGAGGCGATTATTTTGTTTGTTGAATAAATACACTTATGTTTGCAATGCAATATAGGTGAGACACCACTGAGCCCTGTAATGTTATGTTCAAAGTTACATTCCTATCACGACAACAGTGTTTCCCCTACAATGAATTCAACAGCGGTGCAGCGGCTGGATAGCAGACATCACTCTTACAGGCAACTCAAATCATATTCCCACAGTGCTGTAATACACTTACTTTGAAGCATGTCCATTTCTGAGTCAAATAAACACAATGCAGTCCAGCTTGAATTTGTGTTCAAACAAAGACTTCAAAGAAAGACAGAGTTCATGTCTGAAGGTTATGTAACCTACTTACCTTGAAGCCTGCCCATTTCAGAGTCATCAGACTCACTCTCTCCAGAAGTAGTCAAGCCAACAGCTCCAGCCACTGAGCTAGAAGCTGAAAATAAAGATAAAAAGTTAGAAGACAATGTCCTATAGTCTATATATTTTCTAAATCAAAACCTACACATTAACCTTTAACATACAGTGCAGTGAAAGTGCCCTCAGCATATGACATTTACATTAAAGGAAAGACTAACACTAGGTTTAAGTAAACGTATATGCAAGTGACATACATACATTTTCCATGCAACTAGGTCTATATTGAAAGTCAAATTTTTGATAAGAAGCATTAGTATAGGACTGATAACTTCATCATCGCTGTATGTGTTGATCACATCACATTTTATGTAAGAGGAATTTCAGTGTTTAGGCTTCAACTGATAAATGGGGTTAATTAAATGAATTTTGTATGTAAATAAATGAAATTTACATAAACTAGTAAATTATTGAGGATCAGATATTTTGTAATTTGCTAAAGAAATCTGACTTGGCCTTTTAAGACATTACACCAGTGTTTCTGCTAGTTATGTGGTGCACCACCACAACAAAGGCCTCATCGAGCACTTCATCGGGAACATTAAACTAATACTGGGTATGGGCCTCCCTTTGCACTCAAAACAGACCTAAATTCTTTGTGGCATTGATTCAACAAGATGTTGAAAACATTTCTTTGAGATTCTGGTCTATGTTTACATGATTGCATCACACAATTCTTGTAGATTTCTCAGGTTCACTTTCAAGCTGTGAATCTCCCATTCTACATCCCAAAGGTGCTCTATTGTATTCAGATCTGGTGACTGGGAAAGCCACTGAAGAGCACCAAACTCATTGTCATGTTCATAAAATTTGTTAAAGACGACTTTTGCGTTGTGACATGTCACATGCAGAGCTGTACACTTACTTTTTTAGGTGCTAGCACCAGTGCTAGCAATAGGTCTGGGGCGGTTACGATTTTTTTCTCACCACGGTAATTGGACAGCGCTCCCCAGCGGTTAGGCGATTAATCGCCATTTGTTATTCTACTCCAGAGCCGCCAATTCAATTAATGCATAATACTCGCACAAATGTCCCTCTTCACACGCTCTGATGCCACACCTCGTAGCCTATTTCTCACGCTGCATTCACACATTTTTTTTGGGAAAGCGCAAACTGCTATTGCGGACCGTTGGAAAAAAACTATAAAATGCCGCATTGCATGGCGTCTACGCACTGCCAGCACTTGCGGAATCCGAAGCCTAAAAAAACAAAACAGTGCTCTATTTTTATTACTACTGCCAAGCGGCAAGCCAGAGCAAACCGGCTAATCAATTTGAGAAAGGTTTTTTTCTGTTCATTTTATTTAATTTTATGGTTAGGAATAGAACTTATGAAACTGGGGAAATTTATAAATAGTCATGTTAAAGTACAAAAACTAATAAACGTCTGCCGTGTGTGTATAATCATTCTCTATAAACCTGTGGAAAGAATTAACGCTAATTCTTTGTCCTTTTTTAAGGAGTGCACCACACACAAGTTGTTAAAAATAAATGGTGTTTGAAGTATGCTACATTTTAAGATTAAGATTGTAAATCAATTTGTAAGCAAGGCTTACTCGTGTAGGCTATAACTGTAAAAGAACGTGTCATGGATGTCCTGCATCCTACTATTTATGAATATGTTTGGCAATACAGTGATGGCACCTCTAATATCAGTATATATTTTCCATTTATCCGGGCGGTATTAACCATGTGAAATTACAAAAATTACTTTAAGAAGTTTGACAAACGAGAGGCGCAAACATTCACATTGCTCCCAAAACAAATGGTAAGAATGCCAAATTAGAGCAACAAACTTAGGAACAAGACCGATGCCCTGACCAGTCACTGCCAAGTCAACTGGAGTCAGTCTGTGTGTGGTATGTGTGTGAGCAAGTCTGTCGCGATACGTTAGGTGAGCAAGTCTGGTGCAAATTGCCTGTCGTGGTATCGCTCACTCCGTTGTGTTGGATAGCTGTCGGCCCATTCGTTTTTCGTTCTGTGTAATTAATTGGCCACCAATTTGTGTAAAAGCGCTTTGAGTCATGAGTAGCGCTAAAAATGCAATAAAATTATTATTTATTATTATTATTATTATTATTATTATTACTACTATTAGGACCTGTTGTTAAGAAGAAGTAATGAGCAAGACAATGAATGTTAGAGATCAGAAGACATTTTTCTTTCATTCAGAAGAGAAAAGAACTGTATACGAAAACGTCCAGCATATTCTGTACTAAGAAATTTTAAAAAAGTATAATCATGCTTTCTTTAACGTTCTATCATTGCCGTAGGCCTATGTTGAATAGTAACGACTGTTTCACATGATGATGAAATGTTCTATCATTGCCGTAGGGCTATGTTGAATAGTAACGGCTGTTTCACATGATGACCCGTTTGGGGCATTATTAAGCAGATTGATATTATGGGTCAGTTAACAACACATTGCTGATTACATACAATGCAGATGTAAGATTTTAAATACATTTTATAAATTAATTGGATATTAAGTGCTGTTGAGTCGTTTCTGTTTTGGTCTGAGGTTTCTCTCTGGCCAGATTGGTTTGGTTGCTATTTAAAAACCTGTAAAAACATATTGGACGAGCAAAATGGTTTATTGATTTAAAAACCTGCTATTCTTTTAGTCTACAATTAGCCTACAAATAGATCAAAAATCAACCTGCTGGTTTATAGATTTTTTTTTCATGTCTAAGAAAACACAGCGTAGGTAGGTTATTATATTTATAGGCCTTTATTAGTATTAACTTTGTCGGGTTTTAGAGAGGCATGGCTTAACAAATTTGGTTCCACGGAACACTCGTTCAGAAGAGTGCTTGTTGGGCGGATTGTCAGATACTTTCTCGCAACTTTAGAAGATGTAATAAATAGACAACTAGAAATAATTTATAACAATAAATTACACAACTCTCCAACTTCGAGGGCAAAATGGTAGATGTGTCGTTGGCTAACATGACAGAAACGCCGTCCAGTTGTAGCGTCGTCATAACAATGGAAACTCACTCGAGGGGCACGCAGAACTGGAGAGCGAGATGCAGCCTTCGTTCTGGCAAATAATAAACTAATTTAGTCAAACTGACAGTTGTTTTTTTTTAAAACGTATAAACTTTTATTTAATATAAACAAATGTATGCGAAGTTGGACCTGTGGTCATCCTAGTGAACGCTGCAGTTATGCGGTAAGCACCCCAGCCCTAGCTAGCAAGCTAAATATTTCAGTAGCACAGAGAAATATTTAGCTGCACACACAGGTGGGCAGTTAAACACATTTTATCAGTCAAAAAATACCTAATTAACTTTTTTGGTGCGCCTTCAGCTCTTTATCTCTCAATCACCTTTTTGTAGGCATTTTAATATAGGCTACTGTAAGCATGTGCAGAGCCAATATGAAAAAGAAAAAAAAAATCCCCATATTTTTTGGGGGTGGGGGGCTGGCGTTCTTAGCGTGTCAACCTAAATCATTTATAAGAAACTATGAGCTAGGCAACTGACAAGAAATTTCAACAAAGCTAGCTACATGATTATCAACTTATTCAAGTATTTATTTATGTCATTGTGGTGGAATCATGTTTCTGTGAAAGCGACGCCCCTGCTTCACTTGTCGTTTATGATGCACAGCTACTCCTGCGCTCGCTGCTGTGCTGTAAGCTAATCTTAACTATAGGTTAAATAACGTAGGCCTAAACAATTTCAACAATGTTAATCTAAAATACATTCTTATCTTACAGCTTATAGTCACGGCAAAGGTCAGTTGGATAACTTATGAATTTAATGACGAGTCGGCGACTGGTTAACACGCTTTATTGGTTAGGTGACGTGACCCTACGAATAGATATGCGCAGTGCGCAAAAACGCTCCTCAGCCCAACATTACGTTAACTTGCGATAACTTTTTCATAATTTTGGTTGATGTCTGAATTTTGGTTGATGTCCGAATAATGTCTTCTTGTATGCTCTAAGGTTAGCTGGCGTAGTTCGTAGTGTTGTTTAAATGAATGGATACCAGTGCAACCCACTCGCACATATTTCTATTCGCACCGAATCATTTTTAGTAACATATGTACCAAAACTGTCACACTGAGCTTCCAAAGCACAGGCGTTGAATACTTATGCAAACAGCAAACGAGATATATATGGGAAGAGTTCGGGGAGGCTATGCAGAAGGATTTTCAGTTGGCCTCAAGGACGTTCTGGCAAACCGTTAGATGGCTCAGGAAGGGACAGCAGGGCTTGGCCCAGGCTCTGTTGAGCAGGGGAGGAGAACTGCTGATCCAGACAGGGGATCTCGTCGGGCGGTGGAAGGGGCACTTTGAGGAACTCCTTAACCCCACCAACACGTCCTCTGTGGAGAGAGCAGAGTTCGAAGACTTGGGGGAAGCCTCACCCACATGCCAGGCAGAGGTCACTGAGGTAGAAAAGAAGCTCCTCAGTGGCAAGGCGCCGGGTGTGGATGAGATTTGCCCCAAGATGCTGAAGAGCCTGGACATTGTTTGGCTGTCTTGGTTGACACGCCTCTTCAGTGTCGCGTGGAGGTCGGGGACAGTACTTATGGAATGGCAGACCACAGATTCTCAATGGGATTCAGGTCTGGACTCTGGCTGGGCCACTCCAAAACCTTGATATTGTTTTCTGTTAACCATTTCTTGACCGCGTTGGTTGTATGTTTCGGATCATTGTCTTGTTGGAAGGTCCAGTGCTGCCCAAGGCCAAGTTTTTCTGCAGACTGCCTGATGTTTCCCATCAGAATTAATTTATTTTATTTCTTCTTATCATGATGCCATTTACTTTGACAAGGTTGCCTGGCCCATTAGCTGAAAAACACCCCCAAACCATTACACTCTCACCGCCAGGCTTGACCGTGGGGATGGTGTTCTTGGGGTTAAATGCTTCTCCTTTATTGCGCCTAACAAAAGCCATGTCCATGTCCAAACAACTCCATTTTCATTTCGTCTGACCACAGAATTGATGACCAAAAGCTTTCGTCTTTGTCCAGGTGAGCTTTTGCATGATCCTTGGATTCTTCTTGGCCTCTCGCACTACCATTCTTGCCAGCACAGGAGTCACTTTTGGCTTCCTATCACGGCGTTTGAGATTTTTCATTGTTTGGATTGATTTGGAATGGAATAGAAGCTTGCATTTACTCAAATGTGCAAAAATTTGAAGGGGTATGAATAATTTTGGATATGGCATTTTTTGTTAAAATGTAAAAAACATAAAAATAGGTTGAATTTTTCGTTAACACCTGTAACACAATGTTTTACCGTCTTTTGTGACCTTACAGCATTTCCACCCAGAAAAAAAACTGTCAAATAAAAATTCACTAGAACTAAACATTTGGCATGGGTATGAATAATTTTGGGGCTTAACATATATATACATATTTATTTTTTATTTATGGGTTGCAAATTTAAGAATTTCCATGATTGCTCAGTCGCTCACATTAATGAACAATAACGATTAATTGTTAACAAAAAAGTAAAATATACAGCATGAATTTACGCATTATTTTTATTTGCACAAATGTAATTATCGCACTTTTTAAAACAACATTATTAAGAGATATTTCCTCTCAAAAAGAGCTGAGGCTTATAATGCTAGCTGCAATTTTTTTTTTTTTTTAAAAGGATTCTCATAAACCCCCAAATCCATGGACATCAGATCAGGGGTCAGGGGTAAGTCGTGCGCAGCTTGTTTACAATAAGGCAAGCTGCTAAACTTGCCCGTTCTAATGGAACCGATGTCTCTGATATTAACGTCAAGTGAAGTTAGTCAGAACAACATCACTGTGGTGGCAAATGCACTTGTTTTTATCGTTTTTGTGTGTGAAGTTTTGCCACACTGGACTTTGTTTTAGCTAGTTTCATAGTTCAACAGCTCACCCTCTTTGATCTGAAGTTATCGTGCATACGCTTCAAAAATGTAATTGCCACCCTTACGCGCCCTGCATAAGTTGGCAGATAGATAACTCCTCATCCAATAACCACACTGTAGAAGGACTGTTCAACTCCATTTATTGCGTCACTGGAGGTAGGTTAAAACTGAAAAAGCATGTGTACTTCCAATACACTAATCAATACAATGTAAATCAGGCAGACATAGGCTGTGTTCGGAATCGCCTACTATGCATACTTAACACTCAATTTGACCGAAAATGAGTAGGTAGTATGCCAACAATACATAGTATGTGAAATTTTAGAATGGAAAAAGTTCTTGGATGACATACTCAAATTTGGGGAAGTGTTGAGTACCCGAGAGAGGTTACTAGGTTACTACTAGAGAGGTCACGCCCCAAAATGCAATTTGGCAATTTCCGTCTAGCTTTGACAAAATTACAAAAAGGCGGGGTTTTGGTCACGTTTCAGTTGAGTACACCAACAATATAATCGAATCTTTGTAAAAAAAAAAAAAGTAGTATTCTAGATTTCGGTTTAAGTAGTCAGTATGCAGTATGTACTCATTGAGTATTGAGTAGTAGATAGTATTTAAGTAGGCGATTCCGAACACAGCCATAGTCTTCGGCTCTAACGACAAACTAGCGCCTCGTAGCAGCAACGTGATGACATCAGTCATGAACAAATGCTTGTTAAAGGCACAGACCATATTTTCGTAACCCGTTTACAACACACGTCGTGAATTTCAACCAAAAGATGAGACCGCAAACTGTTCAATTTAATCGTTTAATTTTAAACTATATATCTATACACACACACACACACACCTCCAAAAAAATTAAAGGAACACTTTGAAAACATCCAATTTCAATCATGCTGGATATCTATACTAATATGGACTGGGTAATGTGTAAAGTACGAAAGGATGCCACATTAGTTTGATGGAAATTAAAATTATCAAATTACAGAGGGCTGAATTCAAAGACACCCTGAAAATCGAAGTGAAAAAATGATGCGGCAGGCTAGTCCATTTTGCTGAAATTCATTGCAGCAACTCAAAATGGTACTCAGTACTGTGTATTGCCTCCACATGCTTGTATGCATGCCTGACAAGGTCAGGGCATGCTCCTAATGAGACGACGGATAGTGTCCTGGGGTATCTCCTCCCAGATCTGGACCAGGGAATCCCTGAGCTGCTGGACAGTCTGAGGTGCAACCTGGCGGCGTCGGATGGACCAAAACATAATGTCCCAGAGGTGTTCTATTGGATTTAGGTCAGGCGAGCGTGGGGGCCAGTCAATGGTATCAATTCCTTCATCCTCCAGGAACTGCCTGCATACTCTTGCCACATGATGCCGGACATTGTCGTGCACCAGGAGGAACCCAGGACCCACTGCACCAGCGAAGGGTCTGACAATGGGTCCAAGGATTTCATCCCGATACCTAATGGCAGTCAGGGTGCCGTTGTCTAGCCTGTAGAGGTCTGTGCGTCCCTCCATTGATATGCCTCCCCAGACCATCACTGACCCACCACCAAACCGGTCACGCTGAACGATGTTACAGGCAGCATAACGTTCTCCACGGCTTCTCCAGACCCTTTCACGTGTCACATGTGCTCAGGGTGAACCTGCTCTCATCTGTGAAAAGCACAGGGCGCCAGTGGCGGACCTGCCAATTCTGGTGTTCTATGGCAAATGCCAATCGAGGTCCACGGTGCCAGGCAGTGAGCACAGGGCCCACTAGAGGACGTCGGGCCCTCAGGCCACCCTCATGAAGTCTGTTTCTGATTGTTTGTTCGGAGACATTCACACCAGTGGCCTGCTGGAGGTAATTTTGTAGGGCTCTGGCAGTGCTCATCCTGTTCCTCCTTGCACAAAGGAGAAGATACCGGTCCTGCTGATGGGTTAAGGATCTTCTAGGGCCCTGTCCAGCTCTCCTAGAGTAACTGCCTGTCTCCTGGAATCTCCTCCATGCTCTTGAGATTGTGCTGGGAGACACAGCAAACCTTCTGGCAATGGCACGTATTGACGTGCCATCCTGGAGGAGTTGGACTGCCTGTGCAATCTCTGTAGGGTCCAGGTATCGCCCCATGCTCCTAGTAGTGACACTGACCCTAGCCAAATGCAAAACTAGAGAAAAACAGTCAGAAAAGATGAGGGGAAAAAATGTCAGTGGCCTCCACCTGGAAAACCATTCCTGTTTTGGGGGTCGTCTCATTGTTGCCCCTCTAGTGCACCTGTTGTTAATTTCATGAACACCAAAGCAGCTGAAACACCTTTTCTGAAAGGTCCCAGAGGTTGCAACACCACTAAGCAAGAGGCATCACACCATGAAGACCAAGGAGCTCTCCAAACAAGTCAGGGACAAAGTTGTTGAGAAGTACAAGTCAGGGTTGGGTTATAAAAAAATATCCAAATCTTTGATGATCCCCCGGAGCACCATCAAATCCATCATCTTCAAATGGAAAGAACATGGTACCACAACAAACCTGCCAAGAGAGGGCCGCACACCAAAACTCACAGACCGGGCAAGGAGGGCATTAATCAGAGAGGCAGCACAGAGACCAAAGGTAACCCTAAAGGAGCTGCAGAGTTCCACAGCAGAGACTGGTGTATCTGTACATGGGACCACAATAAGCCGTACAGTCCATAGAGCTGGGCTTTATGGAAGAGTGGCCAGAAAAAAGCCATTACTTAGTGTTAAAAATAAGAAGGCACGTTTTGAGTTTGCCAAAAGGCATGTGGGCGACTCCCCAAATGTATGGAGAAAGGTGCTCTGGTCAGATGAGACTAAAATTGAACTTTTCGGCCACCAAGGAAAACGCTATGTCTGGCGCAAACCCAACACATCCCATCACCCCAAGAACACCATCCCCACAGTGAAACATGGTGGTGGCAGCATCATGCTGTGGGGATGTTTTTCAGCAGCAGGGACTGGGAAACTGATTCGAGTCGAGGGAAAGATGGATGGTGTTAAATACAGGGATATTCTTGAGCAAAACCTGTTTCAGTCTGCCTGTGATTTGAGACTGGGACGGAGGTTCACCGTCCAGCAGGACAATGACCCGAAGCATACCGCTAAAGCGACACTCGAGTGGTTTAAGGGGAAACATTTTAATGTGTTGGAATGGCCTAGTCAAAGCCCAGATCTCAATCCAATTGAGAATCTGTGGTCAGACTTGAAGATTGCTGTTCACAAGCGGAAACCATCCAACATGAAGGAGCTGGAGCAGTTTTGCCTTGAGGAATGGGCAAAAATCCCAGTGGCAAGATGTGGCAAGCTCATAGAGACTTATCCAAAGCGACTTGCAGCTGTAATTGCCACAAAAGGCAGCTCTACAAAGTACTGACCTTAGGGGGGGTGAATATTTATGCACGCTGAAGTTTTCTGTTATTTTGTCCTATTTGTTGTTTGCTTCACAATAAAAAAAAAAAATCACATCTTCAAAGTTGTAGGCATGTTCTCTGGATGAAATGATGCAAACCTTCAAACAATCCATTCTAATTCCAGGTTGTGAGGCAACAAAACATGAAAAATGCCAAGGGGGGGTGAATACTTTTGCAAGGCACTGTATATATCTACGTGTGTGCACACACACACACACACACAATAAATATAAATAAATAGGTCTAGCCCAACCACTTTTTCCAAGGCCTACCCTAACCAGCTATTACCAGAAACAGGCTCAGCAGCAAAACTATGGCCCGGTTTCCCATACAGGGATTAAGAACTAGACTTAATCCCTGTATGGGAAACGAGGCCTAAATGAGGTGTGCTGCATAACTATATGTATCTTGAAATAAAATCTATTAAATGTGCTTATATAAACTTGACTCATTCATACTTTTAAACAAAAAGCAGATAAATAAGTCATCGAACCTGGCTATTATTCCGAGAGAATAAAAAACTTAGCAAAGATTTCTTTAGGCCTATTTATTCCTGTTTCCAGTGTGTCTGCCGAAAGGGATTTCACTATTCAAAACAGAATCAATACTGCCAGCTTCTGGAGGGCAAAGTAACAAGTAGGATTGGGTACCAAACTCGGTATTTTAAAGGGTACCGACCAAATTACGTCAGTACTACCGAATACCGGTTCACGTAAAAATCTAATCGGTGCCTAATTTCGGTCCATGAGCCCATCTGGGTGAATAGAGACAGAGAGATTACTAGAGTGAGATTACGTCACCCCGCCCTGCAGCTTGTTCAACACAGACAGCGTGCATTAGAGTGTGCATGATCCTACGAACGGCGAGACAGTTGTGCATAGACCGGCATACTGTGAAGGCAAACTTGCGTTTTGGAACAATATCTGCCAACTCTTCCAAAAGCCCTGTAGTTTGAGCCTTTTGTTGTACAAGTTTAACACTTTGCCCAGACATATAGATCTTTTTCAATAAATATCCAAAGTTGACTGACCTAGGAAATTGATTTTTTAACATTTTGAAGATGAAACAATGCATGAAAAATCCATTCAGTGTATATTTTATGGGTGCCAATTATCTCTTTTAGCCAATTTATAAGTATAATTGCCTCAAAACAAAACATTTGCATATCTTAATACATTTATAGGTATTAGCTTTGAAACAACACTGCCCACTTAGATATGACACTTCTTCAGTTATTGGTTGTTCAATTTATGTAGCTATGTATTTTTAGACTAACATCGATCAGAGAGAGAGACAGAGAGGATTTAAAAACAACCCTATTGCAAAGTTTTTAGAATATTACTCTTTTCAGAATGTGTAAGTAAAGTACCGAAAAGAGGTATCGTTAAGTTACCCGAACCGAATTCCAGGTACCCGTACGGATACCCGTATCGGTTCAAATGTGATAGGTACCCAACCGTAGTAACAAGGCTGATGCGCATTGCAACTTAGCTGCTCCAATGACTTGGACACCTTTAATTTTCAAAAGGCAGCGGGCGGCTCACTTCAAGCATGTTAGGGACAATAAGGGGCATAGTGTCCAAAAGGCAAAATCGAGAAAGAAAATAGGCCTATTTAAAATGTTCTTGCAAATAAAAAGCAACAAACATGTCATAATAGGTTGACAATCCATGCTCTAGGGTATAGTCTAAATCAACAGCTAGAAGAATATTGTGATTGAACCAATGGTTGGCATTGTAGGCATTTATGTGATTAGCTACACTTTGTTTTTACATTAGTATATTTATATAGATTTGGTATTTGTAAACATGACTTCAACTTTGCTGTGTTCCCTTCCCCCTCCCTGTTCGACAATGCCAGACCAAGAGCTAAAAGCATCACAGCGCAAGACACGGGAAAAGGATAAATTACCGTTTTAGATTTGCCTACAGCAGCCTTCATCGCTATCCAAATTTGTCAAACTTCAAAGAACAGTCAAACCAGGGGATATTTGGTATGTACCTGAAGCCCCTTGTGGAACTTCGTCAGCACGAGCAGTGGATGAGTTGGCGCCATCCTGGTTGTCAGAGTCTGCCATTTTCTCTTGTCGGCGAGCTTCGGCTGCTCCGCGCTTGCCCAGGCCTGAGCCCCGCCGACTGATTAGAGAAGAGACACTAGTGAGAACAGTACAAGCAACAGAGTACAAGTATACATGCACAGGTTATATCAGACACCTTGACAGGACAGCCATCCCCGAAACAATACAAAATCATAGCATATCACTGGCAAAGGGACGTGAATTGACAACGTAAAATAAATTTGATTAAAAACTTTAGGCAATTTTATCAAGGTTTTCCCTGCATAGTAAACAACCGGGCATCCCCACTTGTCTGTTATGACCGCCAGGTAGAAATTCTAAGACCACCACCAAATCACATTACAATTATTTAGCAGGCCCTTTTATTCAAAACGACTTACAAAAAATAGTGCTTTCAACAAGAGAAGGTAAAAACCACAAGTCAGGTAGATAAAATAAATCCATCCCTGACCTAATCATCTAGATAAGAGCTAAGCAAGTGCTATATTAAACATCAGGATACAAAAATAAAACTATCGCAAACCTAATAACACCAATTTCTTAGTACAAACAATTACTTAGTATATCAAATAATTACTTAGTATTTCAAATATAAGTGCAAGTTAGATGCAACAAGTTACATTTAAGAACTAAATGGAGTCGAAAGAAGTGAGTCTAAGTTTCGACAGAAAGTGTACAAAGATGTTGCGGTCCAAGTGTTCGTGGGGAGGTCATTCCACCACTGAGGGACAAGGATAAAAAAGCAAAAATCACCCGGGACAAACCCGTCAACAGTTGTGCATAGTCAAAACCAGTGCAGTGTTTTTTTTTTTTTTTTTTACGGCCGTGCGTATATCTAAATACTAGTATTGATTTTACTTCCTTTTCTTTTTACTGTTGCATATCTGGCCAAATAATTTCCGTTCAGAGTTAACAGGGAACGAGACTTAAAGGGGCATTTCATCCTACCTTTTCACTTAATATTTTGCTTCACGTGCTAACTACAGAACATCTCTGCCTTAAATAACTAAATAATCTCCAGCTAGAGGATTTTAAGCATGTTCTCCAGGTGGATCGGCACGGGGATCTTCTCCTGCTGCGACAACTAACTGTGCCTTCCTTCTTCCTCATCTCCTCTTCTATAAACTCCGGCTCGTACATGTACGCTGGGTCCGAAATAAACACCCGTCGCTCGCCAAAGACGGGTAGATTTTCTGTTTGGCGAGTAAATCTGTGAAGGCTAAATGTTTGTACCAAAATTTTATAAAAAATCTATGCGGAGAGTCTACTTCGTTTTGGTGTCATTTATGCTCACGCCGTTACTGCCCTCTGTTTTCTGTGTCGGAGTTTGACACGCACGCACGCACACTCGCGCACACACACTCGCGCACACACACTCGCGCACACACACTCGCGCACACACACTCGCAATACTCTGCTCACTGCATCCCAGGCTCCGGTTAATTCAACCAATAATTCAACCTAGCATCAACTATAAACAATCACTTGCTACCGGCTAATTCTGTGAAAATTGCTGTATTCCAATTCCAACTTCCACTGTATAACGTTACTGACGACAGGGCTCTAGCCTGTAGGACTACTTGTTGAAAGTTAAGTTAAATTAGCAATATCTCCTTAGTAGCCGAACGTCAAACCCCTGGACCACTGGGTTTGACCACAAATGGACCAAAAGCCATTGCTGGCGTACAAATACAACAGAAGGGATGCTATGTTTTCTGTGTCAGAAACACACATATGCTGAAAGATTTTTGCTATTGATGGACCCCTTTAACACTCAACTACAATAATTAGGCAAGGAGATTCTACTACACAAACAAAAAAAGGAGGGTGTGAAACACTGCAAAACGTTAACGGCCGAAACATTGAAATTGATTTCATATGGCCCTCAAGATGGTACCTAGTGCTGGCACAGGAGCCCGTGGTCTTCTGGCGTGTGCTCCGCCGAAAGTTGGGGAGCTCTGCAGGGGGAGACTCGCTGCGCTTCTTAGTGACCTTCCTCAAACCTGTCAGCATGAAAAACAAAGAAATAAGACACTAGGGCTGTCAAAACAAAGTTTGCAATTCTAATACAATAAAAAATAAGTTGCACTTTAAAAAGTGTGCTTACTGCTGAAATAAATAAACTTAATTTACCATTTGAAATTATTGTTCAAAATGCACTTTACATCTAAAGAAAAGCTTATTTTACGCTTAATTAAACCAGTATGGCTGAAAGTACTGATATTCTTGAAATGCAACATGTTCAAAACATTAAGGAATTTAATCCTAGGGTAGGTTGCCGTTTTTAGTGCCTCAAATGTTATCCAACACCGATATACATACATTAATAATATTTAATTTGTAAAGCGCTTTTCATTGTAAAAACAATATCAGCGCTACCACAACATTTAGATAATAAAATATATACAATATTGATAATGCAAAAAAAAATTATAATAGTTAATAAGAATAATTAATAATTCATTGTATTTAGTTTTTAGCGCTTTTCTCAAGACTCAAAGCGCTTTACACAAATTGGCTGCCAATTAAGTACACAAAACTAACAACGAACCGACCGACAGCTATAAAACAACTCTCAGTCTGAGTGATACCACCGCAGCCAGTCTTGCTCACACACAGGACTCGCAAACCGACTCGAGTTGAATTGGCAGTGACTAGTCAGGGCACAGTTGTCATAGCGTACTTGTAAAGTAGCCTGAAGGGCTTCCGTGATCTGGCCTTCGCAAAACAAACATTTTCCTTTTCCTATTCCTATTTCTAAACATTTCTTACTCGGACACATTTGGACAAATTTTCTTTGATCTTGAGCGTAGAGTCGGCACTATAAAGCGCATGAGTTTGTATCGGTGATCCAGCGCACTAGCATAGAGCGCTCTCGTGCCTTCAGTTGACGCACTCTCTGCAAGTTTAAACTACTTGATGTGGAAAGAAGGGAAAATGTATCAGATGCATTGCAATTGTGCTTTTTTTCCTACTTTTTACATATATTAATGGAATTGGTGCACACGTTCAACAGTATGTAATCAAAATAGCAAATAAAACATTTTTAAAATTAACTTTAGGCTAAAATATAAATAAATAACTGCAGCTACACTCAAATACCCACATCATTTCGAATAATTAAATAACCGTTCCCATCCCTAATACAATGACGAAAAAAACAGTAACAACTCAGAGCTCCAACAAAAAACAACTGTACTCGTTTCTCACCCAGTTTCTGGAGTACTGCTAGCAGTAGCCGCGGTACCCGTTTTGAGCTTTGCTGTGCACAGAACTGTGCTGTAGGCGCCCAGCTGATTTTTCATGTGAGCAATTTTTTCATGTAATCTTTTGAACACCGTTATAGTTTGCAAAAAAAAGTTTACTTGTTTTACATGCATGCCAGCAGAACAGTGGGATTTGCATTTGTATTTATCCCGGTAACATCGAACATTATAGCACAACTCTTTGTGCAACCTGAGTAAAAAAATACCATTTGCCATATACAAGTAAAAAAAAGTAAATCAAGTCATTAAAAGATACAGTATCCCTAAACATAATATCGCAATAGTCGTGTATCGATCATTATTTTCTTCAACCCCTAATTGTATCTGTGAGTAACATTGACATTGCAGTTGCTGAACGGAATGTCAAGTAAAAAATTGGTCAAGATGGAGTTGTAGCGCAAAAGTGTCAGGCTGGCAAATTGTCTATATTTGGAATAAAAAAAAAAAAACAAACAAAAACACAACCTTTGAACTCTGATTTTGAAAGCGATTTCCATGGCAATGATTGAAGCATCAAAGCTTTGAAGCATTCGGGTCAGCCCTAATTTCCAGTCAATGGATAGTGAGCATATGCAACTGAAGCTATAATTCTCTTAGTCCATAAATCTCATGACATTTAATGTAACGTTTCGCAGTGAAGCACCGCCACAATTAAATTATTTACAACACAAAGGCCTAGATTTTTATAATTATATTCACTATTAAAAACATAGTTTGGCAAAAAAAACTAAATTTGTTTTAAGCTAAAAGCTATACTGTCTCCGCTATAGGCCTTCTAATATGATTGTATAGCCCAAGAGCCTATCAGTTCGGTCTTCTTTCCACGTTTCATAATTTTGTTGGTGATCAGAGAGCGCCTCACACACGTGAAAATCACTATTTAAAGGTGCAGTAGTTCTAGAGAATTTGAGAAAAATTGCAAGAATTTGAATCACAACACTCAAAAAGGCCAACGTTCTGAGTCTTTAGTCCCTCCTATCCCTCTCAATGGCCCATCCCACACATTCCCGTGCGCGCTGACTTGACTTCATGAGCCAGAGCAAGGCAGTGTTTCATGAATCATGTGTATGTTGTGCATATTGCTGGTACACATAAAGCCATGTCTGATGAGGTGAGAAACAAAAGAATCCAGAACGTCTGATAGTAAACGCTCTAAAACTGAGTGGTTCACACCAAAGCAACGAGCAGACACAAATGACCGTTTCCATAGTAACGACATAGTTAGTAAGCTAACGTTAACAAAAACAATTTCATAAATTTTTTCCCCTATTAGTATGAGCTAGTGCATGACAATCGTTTTTATTTAGCTGCGATTGGCACCATAGCTACTATACGTTGCCGACTATATCCAACATATGCATGTAAATGAATACTGCCTTTTTGACATAAATCTGGCGTGATACTTCCTAACGTTCTAAAACTTCCCTTGGCGATATGACAAGCCAAGTCTTTTGCGACGATATGCAACGACTTCAGCCGCCTTGCAAGTACTAGTTCACACCGCTGCTACTTTGTCTGCGACGCGAATTGTAACAAGCAGCTTGTTTGGAGGGTGACTCCGTATGTATTTTACCTAGGAGTGTGCACGCCAGGTGATTGACAAGCAGATAGCCCTTACTCCTTGCAAAAACTCTCCTGATTGGTTGGGGATAGGCGGGCATCCCTAGATTTTTTAAAAGCTGAATACAGGGCCCAGGGCGCGCACTTTCTCTCGGAGCATCTGAGCAACGAAATACTCCAGGAGGTATGTAATAACCGTACAAAAACTGAATTTTTTTTATTTATAGCTAGAAATTCAAACTTAGATTCTGCACCTTTAAGCTGCAGTTGAGAACAGCACATTACTTAAGGGTTCAGTTAAGTGGCTTGAGCATGATGTAGCAAAAATATGTTGCAAAGCCAGCATTTATTGATAAGAAAACCTTATTTCTTATGTATTTGTGTCCTCTTGTCCTCTTAATAAATGCCTCTTATTCGAACAAGGCATGTTTCTATAATACAAGTTTTACACAAAAATAACAAAAGAAAATTAACAAAAAGAAAATTTTATTGTTAACTGTCATGACAGCTCATCTATGAAAAGAAATGTTTTTACTCTTCTGTATGTCTACGTGTTTTCGAACTTCGTTTTAGCCTATTCATTGCAAAACCTCGTTGATAAAACTACAATACTTAAATGATAGATTAAAACAATACATTTTTGAAACATGCATTGCTTGTTTCATTGTTGAAGTCTGCTTGGTGCTTGTTATAATCATTGTGCTGACATTAGCTTCTCCTGTAAAGCGCAAAGGTTCTCAGTGCACCTATTTTGGTGGAACTATTGTATTATTATTTACTAATGTTCAATACGTCTGGCATATGTATTTGTGCCGAATGTGCCTTAATGTTCTAGTTGCACATATCATATCCCCTACCGATCGCAGTAGCCTATTGTGTGCATCGTTGTCAGTGTTTCGAATATCTGCATTCTAGTCTGCCTGTGGGTTTGGTGTTAAGTTTGGAAATAGGGCAGTGTCGCAAATGCCGGGGCCGTTGTTTTTTATCCCAGTCCGTGTTGTTTAAATGCTTTACTCACAGATGTGACTTAACCTGGATATGAAGTGTCTGTAGCGCAAATTAATATAACGTTAGTCAGCAGCGGTGCACCTATACTGCTAGGTGCATATAGGGGAAACACTGAAACGTCACTTTTTGGGTTGGGACTTTGCTCAACAAGCGTTCTATGAAGAGTTTTCACATGCAATTAAGAAGCCTGACATACTTGCTAGTTTGGCCTGAAGTCCTGAGGGCCCAGGTTTGGAGGTCTCTGTCTTTGAGGGTCCAGGTAGGGACAGTTTAGGCTTTGGCAGGTTGACTTTAGGGCTAAAACGGGCTGCCCACTCAAATTTAGATGAGCCTGCAACTTTGCCCTGCTCCTTATCACGGGTGCTTCGGCGAGGGGAGGGGCTAGAGGCAGAACGGGATCGGCGTGCCTTGTTCTGGTCTTTTCCTTGTTTGATCCTTGCACCTTGAGAGGCAACACTGTTGGTGCCAGTCGAGGAAGAGGAGGAAGAGGTAGAGGCAGAAGAGGATGAGTCCGTCACAGTGCTACACCCAGCTTTGGCTGAGGTGGCCGATTTAGACGCCAGCTTGGTTGGTTTAGCAGATCTGCCCTCGGTACGGTTGAGGAGGGACCCAGTAGTGCTGCTTGGACTGGGGAGGGAATTGGCCTTCTTTCGTTTCTGTGTTTGGTAGGCTCCGCTCTTCCTGCTCTGGCCTCGACCTGTGAGCACAGGAGGTTCAGACACCAGTGGTCTCTTCTTGGCTTTGGCAGAGACCCTCTTAGATTCAGAAGTATTGTCTCGCGGTGGGAGGAACTTGGACTTCTTGGCTGGTGTGGGCGTGTAGGTACTGTTGTGTTCGGAAGCAGAGTTTCGCTTCAAACCTCTCGAGCTTTCGCTCTTGAACAACTGATCTGGTTGATCGGATGTCCCCGCAGCCTCTGGGTCGTCTTGCAGCACGAATGAAGCCACAGACAGAGAAAGACCGCTTTGTTCAAAAGTAGGAAGA
This sequence comes from Galaxias olidus, assembly GCA_026901105.3. NCBI lineage: Eukaryota > Metazoa > Chordata > Actinopteri > Galaxiiformes > Galaxiidae > Galaxias > Galaxias olidus. Next base: position 44,155 of record JAPMUY010009982.1, read on the forward strand.
ACAATACAAGAAAAAGCATTAGGATCCTTATGAAACAACAAAAAAAATCCCGCAAATTAACAACGCCTCGCTCAGTCACAAGTTCAAAATCAATCTATTGAGCAAAGTTGTTCTTGGAACTTAAAAAAAGTGATGCTTGTGACAAAGCAGTCTATACCCCACACCCATATACACAGCGGCTAGTAGAGTGGAGGGTTACCTTCTTGAGCTATGCCCTCTGCACTGGCCAGAGGCTGAGCTGGGCTGAACTTTGGAATTAGGTCGTCTACTTTCAGGAGGAGAATTGGCTTTATGTTTTATCTTGTCTGACGGTAACCTGTAAGGTTGGTAGTTAAGAGCAAGTTACAAGGGAGGAGGTGCAAAATCACACATCAATAGATGACCCCTCACACCTAAAAATCCCCAACATTACAGTTCTACAGAAGCTAAGACATACACATTATAGTAAACTGTACAAACTGAAAGTACATGAAATTGTTTGTTGTAGACTTACCTTCCCGCTACTGTGTGGTCTAGTGGTTGGGCCGCAGCAGTGTTCCTCTGTGAACGGCGCAGTGACCCCCCTGGATTGGAATTAGGCCGGTTGGACATTGGCACCTCTCTCCTGAAGGGACATACCCTTTCTAGACACAACCATTCACTTGAGAGGAAAGGAAGTGGGGAAGGTGTTAGAAGATAAAGATCTGTGAATGAGTCCCAATAATAATTGCTCCAAGAGCCAGTATTGTCCCGATGGGTTATTCTTACAGGGACACATGAACAACAAAGATGTTGTATAGATAACAAAAAATATCTTCCACTGTTGAGTTCACTTTATCACATGTAGACTACATTAAGGGGAAAATTATGAAGGTTTCACAAGGTTAACGTATCCTTAAAACTAAAAGCAGGGCTTGAACCTTGTTTTGATTTGGTTAATAGACGTTTGCACTCATTAGGTGCAGATTAGATTATGCAATAAATCATATCGAATGGATGTCAACCTACAGCACAAAAACTGGTCTGGTTTGCATGACCAACTTATTCGATTATAGCAAATTTTAAGCGTTGGAATCTGAATCTTGTGTAAACTGAAATGAAGCCCATACATTTTTTATTTTGTGCAAATAAGAGACAAGGAGAAACAAGGAATCCTGCAAGGGGTATTTGCAAGGTTTTACTGAGGCGGAAATCATTAACATGGATGAGAACAACGTTAGTGAAGCTACCATGACCACTATTGTCACCTCAATGTCCACTGGAGCCAGAGGAGGGAGAACAAACAGATTTAATGTGAACTGGCTCAAAACGTTCCCATGGAACTGATGGAGTGCACACACACATGTAGTTTACATTCTATTTATAGATAGATCGGTACCCAGTGTTAGGGAACCTACTTTGAAAGCATAGCTTTTAACGCTACCAATTACTTCACACTGGAAGAAGTTAAACGACAGCAAATCTACCCTTGGGGGAAATCTAGTTTCGTCTCCAGTCAACCAGTCCTAACTGAATCAAACAATTCCATCTGGGCTTTTCACAAGGACATTACATTACAAAATACTAATTAACTACAGACAGGAGGGCTCTAGACTAACATTTTACACTGGTGGCAGTGCTTGCCACTAAGTTTTTCACTTAGTGGCAGTTGCACAAAAACTGGTGACAACTTTTTTTTATGTGATGAGTCATATGACGCACACCTTGTTATCGCAAAGTCTTATTATTATTAATATTAGGCCTATTTTTGGCACCTTACCTACGCCCGCAGTTTTAACCCAATCGACTCCATTCCAGTGCCCACATATCTTAGGTATTGCAGTCTATTGCGCTTACATACAGCTAAGTGATTGGTTCACGTGTTATATTTTTAATTATTATTTTTAATTCGTTTTTGGCCCCATTGAAATGACTGGGGAGACAGTTTTGACTGGGGAGAGATTTCACAGGCATATACCACCATCTAGCGTTGATGTTATGTAATTGCATGTTGTTACATTTGTGTACTGACAGTCTTGGCTAACACCAGTTAACTGCATGAACACTACTCATTAATGTTTACCTCTCAAATTGTTTTTACGTATGTATGGTAGAGTAGAACCTAACTACAGTGAGATACGTGAGATTCTTTTTTTGGGGGGGGGCAGCAGTGACTATGAACACTGTACTCTTTAATGACTACTTCCCAAATCGCTGCAAATTGCGTATTGATGATTTGAACTCAATCCTTAATGCTCGAGGTTGAACTGTGGCAGGGTTATAGAACGCATTGTCAGTGAAAGCCGAACCTATATAAAACCAAACAATAGTACTAAGTCATTGTATATGTCCGCCATTAGATTATAATGAAGCAGCACTAACAATCTTGCACCAATAAGCAACCCTGTCGTCAAACAGGGTCTAGACTGCAGTCCACTTGTGCTGTAGGGGCAGGTTTTGCGCGCCAAGGCGGTCAGTCTAATAACTGCGAAGCATCACATCGCATTTGCTCAGGGAAATGGATTTTCTAGTTTTAATATGAAATCAACGACAAAATCTTCAAAACTGTAGGAAGATGCAACAATGAATACTATACCGCACAAGACAGAGAAAGAAATGCTGCCAGTGGGTATTTCAAAGGAGGATAATTAATAATCAAACTAAATTGTACAACTGTTGACTAAACAACGACTTTAGGATTTTAATAATAATCATAATTTGAAAAAAAAATTAAATAACCGAAAATTAAGTGCCACCAATATTTTTTTCTAATGGCAGTGGCCAGATTTTTGGTGTCTAACCAAATTGGTGGCAGTCTGTAGTCATGACTACAGAAAAAAAAGTTAGTTATTTAACTACTTTAATCACTATGCAAATATGAATGTAGTTAAGCTTTAGTTATGTGATTGCGTCATGCAAGGTTTGTTTCACATAATATTAGTTAATTGCCTAGTTATATTAAAATGAACAGGGTGCAGTAGGTGTCGTGATTTTGAACACACCCTGTACTGAACTGTAGCCCTCAAAAGGCTGAACAAACATTCTTTTCAATGAATTTCCTATGGGTTCAAGCTAGCGTTCTACAGCTCTCGGAACCAACTGTATTTTCTGCATCCGGCGTAAAAATACTGCGTTCTATTGTGCGCCCTAACTATTGTATAGGTTACGTAACGTAAACAAGTCCACGATGTCTATCTAAAATATATTCTTATCTTACAACTCGTAGTCATGGCAAACCTTAGTTGGTTAACTAATTATACGTTTAAGGGCGACTGGTTAACATCATGGTGGCTCAGTGGGTAGCACTGTTGCCTCACGGCAAGAAGGTCCTGGGTTCAATCCCCACCTGACCCAAGGGTCTTTGTGTGGAGTTTGTGTGTTCTCCCCGTGTTTGCGTGGGTTTCCTCCGGGTACTCCTCCCACAGTCCAAACCCATGCAGGTTAATTGTTGACTCTAAATCGTCCGTAGGTGTGAATGTGAGTGTGAGTTGTTGTCTGTCCCTATGTGTCTGTCCCTTCTGCTACCAGCCAGCAGCACGCGCCAATGCCACAAAGAGACAGGCGTTTATCAGAAGGAAACACAAAAGCTTACTATATTAAGGGCTGATTTATTAACATTATCATGTGCCTACAAAAATGGTGAGCCGATATGAATTTAAAAACAATAGGCCATGCAGTGCAAAACCTCTCGGGCCTAGGCCAATTATGCAACAGCTTGCTGCTGCAACTGATCGTCTGACCACTATTAGCCATTAATCGGCATCGGGCTGAGGTGTATTGAAATATCGGTTATGGGTATCGCCCAAATATCCATATCGATGCATCCCCAGTGTTATTTGTAATATGACTGAGATGTAAGGAAACGTAAAATAGCTGATCGGGCAAGTCATAAAAATAAAACATATATAAATGTATTATTGAAATCCTTTTTTTTTTTCTTTTCGATCAACGAAATAATATGTTATAATTCTGGCACACAGCATAGCCCTTTCCCTCCCCTTGCGCGCATCATAGAATATTGGAAGGCACCTTCAATATTCCTTAATCAGGAATTCACTAGTAGTAGTGTGACGTAGAGATGCACCGATATAATTTTTGGGTGACCAATACTCGTTGGGTGAGCAAGTCTGGCGCAAATTGGCTACCGTGGTATCACTCAAACTGAGTGTTGTGTTTGATAGCTGTCGGTCCATTCGTAGTTCGTTCTGTGTTATTAATTGGCGACCAAGTTGTGTAAAGCGCTTTGAGTATCTAGAAATGCGCTAAAAACGGAAAAAAATGTACTATTATTATTACTCGTTGATCTGAGTCCCGATACGAGTACTTTTCATTGCCAAATCACATGCAGCCTGAATAAAACTAGTTTCGAATTCAACAATCGCACTAGGCTAAATTAATAATACATCTATATTGAATAACAAATTGTCTGTAGGCTATATAATATATATATTTGTTTAAATGAATTTTATATTGATTAGGCTAGTTTTGATGCGAACACCCTTATAGGCTACTAACGATGGTGAACGACAACGGTTGAGCTCTAACAGAACAGCGCAGAACACGGCCGTAACATATCTTGTTTTTCTGATTCTATAACGTCTGCAACATTATATAATTAACATCGTGGATTTTCTACCTTAAGCGAACCAAATAATATATTTAGCGAAACGCAATTCAGAAGTATTTTTACAAATCGAAATTGTAGTTTTTAACCCTCTGAGACCGAGGGACGCGCCGGCGCGCTCATCAGTCATCCGCTACAAAATCTTGAATATAAAACGAACTATTTGATTTAGAGACAATTTATTTTTCTTTTTTTTAAACTAGAGGCCTGTAGCTTTAATTGAAGACCATTTTGGTCGATGTAAGCTGTTCGCATACTTTTCCACAGATCTACAAAAGTAGGGAATGTTGCTTGCACGTAGCCTATCATAGGTTGCGTTGCCCCTCGCTTACCAACATAAACCATTGATCTAGTGTTATTTTTAGTTTAGGTCACGTGATTTAAAGTTCCCAGTGTTTACTCCAAAGAATTACGACGATAATCATTCGACCGTCGACACAGCCTGCATGTCAATGAAGATAAACCCTTTCCATTGGCATCATGTCATATTGGATCATACAGCGGATAAGAGACGCAACACAACTGTATTTTTTACTTTTACCAGCCACTATGGCTAGAAGAAGATACACTTACTCGATAAGAAGCTATTGAGAGTATATTTCAAAGTGAGGAGAGAGGACAGCGCGTCGTTTTCATACTGCCGCTCAAGCCAATGATCCCAAGATGTTGACAATTTTAGAAAAGGAATAGACCCATTTGAGGACAAGTAAGTAGTTTCAAATTGTAATAATATTTGGATGCACGTGACTAATTGCCAATGTTTTATTGAAAGGAATGTTAGCCTTTTATTGTTTCCCGATGGTGTGTTGAAAGTAAGTGTAGCCTAGTAAGCATCCTGGCGCGACTTAGCAAATTTACCTGGGATAATTTTATTATCTCAATATCATCACAATAGTCTATGATATTGAGAAATAGCCATGGTAACTCGTTACAATTTTCCAAATGATACTTGTTTGCGATTTCGTTTGAAATAAAATATGCAATTGATGTTTTGTGATAACCAACATTGTAACTTGATTCTAATGTAAATGTGGGGGGAGGTTGCAAAGGTGTCGGGTGTAGAGGGTAGAATGTGAAATTTAGGCGAATGGGGGTGGGTTGTAAAATGCAAATCTTGCCTGAAAAAGTGGGTCTGTGTTCATGTTCTCTGCATGAAGTTTTATTTCATTACAAATGTTGTAACTGAATTGCTATTACTGTTATAACACATTTCTTTTATTTTTGATTTCTTTATTTTATTTTTTATTAGTGTTGAAGATCAACAGAGTGCAACAAAGCCTGCCATCCCTGTAAATCAGCAAGCACCCTCCAGCACAGACCAGCAGGCACCTCTCTGCTCCTGCTCCTGTCTTTTAGCCCAACAATCGCCTACGTCTTTCCACTTTCTGGACATTGCTGTCACCAATTCATTCATCCTCCACAAAGAAGTATGTGCAAGAACAACATGTCACATCAGGTCTTTGTTGAGCTGCTCACTACTGAACTGTGTGGGGTGCAACTGGATAACACCACAGCAGAGAGGCAATATGGACACACTCCTGTGGCCATTGTTCCAGCCAACGTACATTCAGATAGGGCACCAGAAGGCCACAGGAAGTGCAAACTGTGCAATAAATACACTACATGGCAGTGTAAGGACCCCCCACTTTACACAAACTGCCAAGTATCACAGTTAGGGACCTCTAGACCACAAGATTTCATTTTTCAGGATGGTAGAACATTTTGACTGTAAAAAACGAGTATGGACAATGGTCACTATAATGTAAATAGTTCAGTGGAAAGTGATCTATAAGGTCCCAGACACTTCAGTGTGATTCCATACACCAGTGGCTACATCATAACTGAATTTAAGATTACTTGCATGCTTTTTTGCTGTGTTTTGCTAATAAAACTGAAGAAATTCAATGGCCGTTTTTAGTTTTTTTGGTTTATTATGGGTATTATGCCATATTATACAGTCCAGAAATGTGGTTTGAGTGTCACACTTGATTAGCCTCAACTGTACTGAATCTGGGGATATGTGTTACTTCAGTGTCCTACCAGAAATGACTGCAATATTAGTTAAAATATAAAGATATCAAAAACGACGGATTTTGTCTGCTCTGTACCAGTGTGTTGTCTTTCTCCAAGATAGGTTTTTAGTTGGAACATGGCTGTGAGTATCACTGAAGTGCTGCTTTCACGTAATCGCCATTTTTGATTCATTTAACAATTGACTTTCCCGCTGAGAATCAAAACAATAAAACAATAATTTAGCATAAGTATCGGACATTGACATGGTAATATTTTCCAATACCCAATCAGAGTACTGGAGTCCACCAAGTAGTATCGGTGCATCTGTAGCGTGACGTGTTGCTGTTATCGTGTCACTCCTTCGAAAATGGCAACGGGTAGAAACCAAATTTATAAGTGAACATTCCTTATCTTGGAAACAGGAGTTCAGTTGGGTGGCGTTAGGGAATGAGGGCAAAGCACAAACTTTGTGTCACGCAGTATGCCGAGCAAGGCGGATAAAACGGGGCCGTCTCAAGCCAGCCACCACATAATTTCCTCTTGCGCATACACTTCCGGTATTATAGTAGTGAGGTTTCTCCTCTTGGAAAAAGTCTACAAACTTGTTTTACTTCTCACAAATGTATTAAAACAACTTTCCAATCCCTAATTCCACGTCCGGCATATTCTACAAGAACCCAGATAGTCATTTCCTAATACTGTACTTTTGAACGTAATATGCACTACAACAATATGTTCTATCAAAAAATATTACATTAGTTATTGGAAACAGCTTCTGATTCTCTTCTGAGTAGAACATTGTGTTTTAAGTGTATATTCATTTTGAAGGGCCTTAATTCTGAAATTCGACAGTGAATCTTTCTAGAAATATCTGTCAAACTACTTGGGGTCCTCCAAAAATGTGTCTATAGTGGAATTAGTGATGGGAACAGCTCTGCGACTATTCAGTCCGATTTGAAGCCAAAATGCTGCCTCCCTTGATAAGAAAGGGAAGCACAGGTGAGAGCAGATTAAGAATGTAATTTCTTTCCATTGACTGGCGCTCTGTATAAAACTTATAAAATCTTTAATATGTTCAATTGAGCCCCGATTGTTTTTCTGTATAAAACTTATAAAATCTTTAATCTGTATGGGCCCCGATTTTTTTTAATTAAAATGATTTAGCCTAAATTTCTCGGTATTTTATATACAGGCTACAAACAAAACTCTTTATTATTTCATTGCGTCAGCATGACTTATCGCAAAGTCATATTCTAATTATTAGGCCTGTTTTTGGCGCCTTAACTACGTCCGCAGTTTTGACTATTGATTCCATTCCAGTGCCAAAAGGTCTTTGATAACGCTGTCCAGCGCTAACATAGAGCTAAGTGATCGGTTCACGTGTTATATTTTAAATTATTTTTAATCGGTTTTTGGCACCATTGAAATTACTGGGGAGAGGGTTTTGACTGGGAGAGAATTTTCACAGGCATATACCACCATCTAGCGTTGATGTTATGTATTTGCAAGTTGTTATGTTTGTATACTGACTGACTGTCCTGGCTACGCCTAGCACCAGTTGTTAACTTACTGCATCAGTGAATGACTGTCTCGTTATTTGGCATATAAACATGGCGTCATAAGTGGGATAGCTCTCATAAATAACAAAAACACCGCGCCAACAGTTCAGGACATCTGCACGAATGCGCCTGTTAGTATATGTAACGGCATCACCGTATCGTTAATTATTCCATAGTGAGTTAGCTAGTTTCTAGTTAGCATTAGCACCTAGAAAGGGATAGACGCTTCCCCCCTAGTTGCATAGTGTTTCATGTTCACTAGCTATGTAGCATATCAAGGAGAGTGTTATTGAAATAATAACTGCTTAGAATAGTAAAAGCTGAAAATCACAACACATCCCGCAATGACTGTCAACACTGTGTAGTGAACTAACAATTCGTAAAAGATGTAGGCATTGTACAAAGGAGCTGTAACACTAAATAAAATTTTGCATTATGACAGGTCATATGCTAAACCATGTCCACTTACAAGCTTTATGCCAAAGTTGCCATTTTCTTCATGCTAAGATAAAAATTACGTAATTAAAGAATTTGCCTTTTTCATTGGTTTTGCAACATGATAGGCAAGCCGTGTAGAAATTTAGCTAAACTTCATGCCACTTATAATGTGAACGGAACGCTTGTTGCAGTAGCCTAAAGACGTCACTCTCCCTTCCAACAAATTGTCTTACATCTTAGTTGTCCCACAATTTGTGAAAGTAATCATAAAACTGAGGTAGGGTACTTGTGTTTTTACCAGAGGAAATTAATGATCTAGCTTGTATGCATGTATAGATGTTAACCAACATTTTATTGCGGTCACTAGATGGCAGTATACACAAGGGTATGATTAATTTTGGTCCTTCATTCCAGCTCCCCTCAAGGCTTAGCATAAGATAATTATAATTACCATAGTATGTATACGTGCGAGAATGCATTTCAAGACATCCTAATAATAATGACATAAAAGCATGTAGATTATAGTTTGCCATTGTAACTAACTTGCCATACAATGCGATTAGTCTCGTGACGATACGGCCACGGTGTGAATAATTTTGATGGTGTAGTTTAGCTGCAATATCTCAAAGGCCACGGAGACTTTTCTAACTTTGAATCTTAGCTCTGTGCAAAGGAGTTTGACTAAAGAGACTTAATACCCGTGATAACGAGCACAAAAGGAGAAATAGCTAAGGCAGATTGATCTTTATGTAGCTTTTTACATCGCCCGAGTTAGTGTAAGATGGATTCTCCATAGCTCTACATCAAGCAAGGTTATACCCACCTGCACTTGGGCTTGTTTTAAGACACCGCGCGCTGAACATGAGTTAAGTTGTATTTGTTTAACGTTGAAAAAGAATTGTGGTGACTTGAATTGGACAGTGGCGGACAACACCTATCAAGAGTTTCCATTAGGCATTCAACTGCAGCAGTTTTTTATTTTTAGAAAACGCTAACCTTCACAATTTGGATGTTAACGTGTAGTCAAACGTTAGCTGGTCTCAAGTTAAGGCACCATAAATGATAGCTTACTGGTAATACTGTCAATTAGCTTTAGGTTAGGACACCTCACGCTACCGTGCTTACACAGATGTAGTGGGAGAACCGTCAACAAGATCATTATGCCGTGGTTATACTGCTGCTTACTGCATGTGAATTCTATTTGTGTAAGTGGATGTTAGCTAGCTGAAGTGTGCGTAGCTAACTAATATAGCCTTAAAAGGCACCATAAAAAATAGCTTGCTGCAAAACTAACTATTTCTTACCGTAGCGCGACTGAAACGGCCAAATCCTACAACACAGTGTCAGAAGGAACAGAACAGACTGGCTGATACACGTAGGCTATTTAAACAGGCGGCAGCAGTTTCATTAAAATTATTTAAAATGTGTTTCAATGGTAACATAATCAGTATTGAACAAGCACTAACATTTAAGACAATAGACTACTGCTGATTTTATGTCTGCAGCGCTGTCCACTTGTGATACCATCGCCAGATGCCTTAAGGTTGAGCTAACACGAGGACGTAGGGGAGACTGGGGACAGTTGCAACACTTTTTGCATTTCTCTATTACTAACAGACTAATTGACATAGACCCGCCAAACTTGTATATATTAAACTTATATCTGTCTTCTAATTGGCCATACAATTTAAAGATGACTACATGTGACATATAGTTTACAATATGTATATGAATGGAAGAAGTCAGATGGCCCCAACTGGCCCCAAGTGGGTGTTTAGTTTACACTTGTGTGTGGTGGACAGCGCTGAATTGAACACAAGGAGGTAGTAGTGCTGCTGTGGTTATTTTAGGGGACTGGCCACCTGCACTGCCTCGTCGCTGATGGTGGAAACTCAATCACATCCGCATTTTATCATGGAAATGCATTTCAAGTTTTGCGCAATATTCAATCACATCTCTCCTGCTCGGGTACTCAAGGGCATGCTCGAGGCGTCGAGGTCGAGCAAGAAAGCAATAGCGCACCAGGGTAAATGTGTTTGTGATAGCAATGTTTATTATGTGATGAGTCAGTGATGACGCACACATTGTTATCGGGAAGTCATCTTCTTATTATTATTTCTTCTTTGATTTTTGTCGCCCTAACTACGCCCGCAATTTTGAATATCGATTCCATTCCCGTGCCAACAGGTCTTGGGTTATGGTGTGCAGTGCGCTTGCATTTTGCGAAGTGATCGCTTCACGTGTTACTTTTTTATTATTTTTATCGGTTTTTGTCCCTATTGAAATTAATCGGTATAGAAAACCCATGCCCCCCGTGCCTGGGGAAAACAATTAATCAGCTGCGCACATTTGTCATACAAGTACTGGCAACAGGACTTTACTTACCACAGACGATGTATTATTCAATAACAGCAGTAATTGTACGTGGCCTTCTCTCAAATCAAATGATTTCATCGTGTAACAGGGCTAAGGGGCTAATGTGAATGAAACGCAAAAGGCTACACGGGGTTAGCTAACACTCGCGTTTTAGCTGTATTGTGTAAATGTGTAGGTTTCTAATTTAGTTAATGGTAAACTTTGGCCAACGGAACACTTTTTACAGTATGGGTCCGTGTACCTAGGTTTCAGTTGATTTTCCACTAGGCCTAAAGTTCAGCGGGACAATTCATAATTTCAGGTCATTGTACCGTTCCTACATTCTTAAGGTCTGTTGAACTTTACATAAGGATCTTGAGTTGTGTTAGTTTTCCTTTTCAATGTTGTGTTTCAACTTGGTATCGCTGCTGAGTCTGCTGAGTTTGTCAATCAGCTCTACAAAATACAAAACTTAACAGACAAATGGAGGGCGGAGATTTCATGCAAAAGGCGAACAGTGTATTAAAGTAAAAGCTGTCTGTCCTTACCGTTCTTCTGTAGGCCAACTTTGCAATTATCTACAAGCCAAACCATAACTAATTATGTGATGCGTCAGGGATGACGCTCACATAATGAAATCGCAAAGTGAATATGAACACTGTACTCAGTGTCCAAAATTAACCTTTTGATGAAAAAAATCCACCGGCCAATCATATTTTTCACTGGCCAAAATAATAAATTAAATCTTTGCAGCTTTAGTTTCAGTAGGCCTACGTTGCATTGAGTTAAGGTACAAACTTAAACAAGAGGAAAAAGCAAAAAACTAAATAAATAAAATTGTCAACAGTTAGTCAATTCCAGATCAAATAGCCTACTTTTACTGTAGCCAGCCTCTTACAACTCCTACTGTCACTGCGGTTTGGTCATAAATGATGCTTGGATATGATATGACGTTTATAAATAGATTTGGATTTGCTGGTTCATGCGAAATCAGAGGCCACGGTTCTCAGCAGGAAACCGATGGATTGTCTACTCCAAGTAGGGAATGAGTCTTTACCCCAAGTGAAGGAGTTCAAGTATCTCGGGGTCTTGTTCTCGAGTGAGGGAAAATGGAACGAGAGATGGGCCGGAGAATTGGAGCAGCGGGTGCGGTGTTGCAGTCGCTTTATTGCACCGTTGTGACGAAGAGAGAGCTGAGCCAGAAGGCAAAGCTCTCAATCTACCGGTCTATCTTCATTCCTACTCTCACCTATGGTCATGAAGGGTGGGTCATGACCGAAAGAACGAGATCGCGGATAAAAGCGGCGGAAATGAGTTTCCTCCGGAGGGTGGCTGGCATCTCCCTTAGGGATAGGGTGAGAAGTTCAGCCATTCGTGAGGGACTCGGAGTAGAGCCGCTGCTTCTTTGCGTAGAAAGGAGCCAGTTGAGGTGGTTCGGGCATCTAGTAAGGATGCCACCTGGCCGCCTCCCTAAGGAGGTGTTCCAGGCAAGTCCAGCTGGGCGGAGGCCGCGGGGCAGACCTAGGACCAGGTGGAGGGATTATATCTCCACACTGGCCTGGGAACGCCTTGGAATCCCCCAGTCAGAGCTGGTTAATGTGGCCCGGGAAAGGGAAGTTTGGGATGCCCTGCTGGAACTGCTACCTCCACGACCCGACCCCGGACAAAGCGGATGAAGATGATGATGATGTCGAACCAGCAAGCCACAGCTCAAAGAAAACTCACAAAGTAGCTTGAGTTCAGATTCTGTTGTTTTCAGTGAGCTTGGCATTTGGACCCCTCCTCAACCACATAACAACCATTAATAAATTGCTCTGATGTTTCAAAATAAATCCAAAAGCACATTTTTCAATTACGTTGCAGTTACGGCTGTTTTGTTGGCCTTGCTAATATAATGTTAGCATAAAGAAAATGTAACCATTAGGGGATAACTGTAAATGTTCAACTTTGTTGCATAATCATCGGCAAAATGATAACGTCGCTGGTAACTTTAAACAAGTGGTCCCAGAGCCCTAACGTCAGAAACGTTAAGTGGAATTTGGAATACGGTAATTTTCACCAAATTAGCCGGTAGCTAGCAGCAGACCGGCGGCATGAGATTGCTTAGAGTTGATACTAGGTTGAATTCTGAGTTGAATAGAGGGACTCAGTGGCCAGAGTATAGTTCGAGCGTGTGTGTGTGTGTGTGTGTGTGTGTGTGTGTGTCAAACCCCAATACAGAAAGCAGAGAAAAGTAACAGTACAATCATAAACGACACTGAAACGAAGTAAAGACTCTCCGCATAGATTTTAATAAAATTTTGGTACAAACATTTAGCCGCCAGTGTGGCAGGTAGCCTTCCTAGATTTGGCAAACAGAAAAATCTACCCATCTTTGGAGAGTGGCGGGTGTTAATTTCAGAGCCTAACTGCACTCATTAATGACTACCTCACCGTTAAGTACATGGTAGAGTGGGACCCAACCACAGTGCTCGAGCTTGGGCTATGGCAGGGTTATGTGGAATACATTGTCGGTGAAAGCTTGACCTTGTTAACAATAAACCAAAAAGTAGGGATGCACCGATGAATCGGCCGTACATAGGTATCGGCCGATGTTGACCTTGTTGACTGCCATCGGCCTATCGGCAAGTAAGATGGCATTCACCGATGGCAGCGGCCGATGTTTGTCACATCAATTTGCGTGGTCTAAATGTTGTTGCCGAGCGCTTATTTGTTTTCAAATTAGAGGGAAAGAAAAAGTCAGCTGTGTGGTAACATGTCAGAGTGGGCTTTGAAATATTAAAGGTTGTTTCATATATTTGTTTGATTGAATTTGTGCCCAAATCGAATTTCGGCAGCCTGTAATTTCGGCACTAAAACCGGTACTAACGTCAAGCGAAGTTAGTCAGAACTCAGAACATCATCACTGTGGTGGCAATGCGCTTGTTTTATAATTTTTGTGTGTGAAATTTTCCCACACTGGACTTTGTATTAGCTCGTTTCATAGTTGAACAGCTCACCCTCTTTGATTTGAAGTTAACATCCCGCATACGCCTCAATAATTTAATTGTCACCTTTATGCGCCCTGCATAATTTGGCAGACTGATAACTCCTTATCCAATAACCACACTGAAGAAAAGGGACCCTTCAACTCTAGAGTCACTGGAGGTAGGTTAAAACTGAAAAAGCATATGTACTTCCAATACACTAATCAACACAATGTAAATCAGGCAGAGATTGTCTGCTCTAACGACAAACTAGTGTCTCCTAGCAGCAATGTGATGACGTCACTCAAACAAATGCATCTTAAAGGCACAGAACACATACGGGATACGAATACACACACGCCGTGAATTTCAACTAAAAGACGAGACTGCAAACTTTTCAATTTAATGGTTTAATTTGAATCTCTTGATTGATTAAATTCTTAATAAAGATTAACATCCCTATTCAAAACAGTTCAATTATATTTTTATTATGAAGATTTCTGTGTTTCCCCGACACAAAAGGGGAAATAAATAACAAAAACAAAATAGGCCTACAAACATCAGCATTGGCTATCGGCTAAATTCTTATTTTAAACATCAGTATCGGCCCAGAATTTCACGATTGGTGAATCCCTACCAAACGGTAGTACTTCATCATCGCATGTGTCCACCATTATATTATGATGAAGCGGCACTGCCAATCTAGCCACATTAAGCGCCCCATCAAGATAAAGGGTCTGGACTGCAGTCCGCTTGTGCTGCAGCGGCAGGTTCTGCGCGCTAAGGCGGTCAGGCACATAACTGCGACCAATCACATTGCATTTGCTCAGGGAAATGCATTTTCTAGTTGCTTATTTTTACCATGTTCTCTATGTAGATGTTGTGAAGCGTCTTTGGGTGTCAGAAAAGAGCTATTTAAATAAAATGATAATTTCACACAACAATTTGATGCAATTCAATAACAGTAATTTATTAAGGAGTCAATGAAACACACTTAACGTTTCCAGCCCAAGAACAGCGATCCGTTTCCCCATGCTAAAAAATCCAAATGGCTGAAACTCGTATGCAGTTGATTTTCAAATACAAATGAGACTACCTCCAGTGCCTTGCTGCCAGTCTCCGGGAGACTTCTTCTAATACTAGGGCTGAACGATTAACCGATTTCAAATCGAAATTGCGATTTTAGACAATGCAATTAGCCAATTGCAAACACTGCGATATAAGTTAGCTTGTCTAACCAGGGTTTAAACAAGGACTGAACGATTAATCGATTTCAAATCGAAATCACGATTTGAGACAATGCAATTAGCAAATCGCAGAGGCTGCGATTTAAGTTAGCTCGTCTTATCAGGGTTTAAACGGTCAGCGCTTATAGGAACGCATGCCATCATGCTCACCAATCAGAAGTGCCCTGCTGTTCATGTAGAAGTCATGCACAATTCATGCTCACCAATCAGAAGTGGCCTAATGCGACTTAGGTATACGCCCACCAACAACACAAAACCCAAGGAAAAAAACGGGTTCTCAATTTAGCGTCTTTCCTACATTTAGCGATTTTTCAAACCCTCCTACTGGCTTTATTTCTAAAAGTCAAATAGCAACAAATCTAGCAACCTATTCAGACCATCAAGGAAAACGTGAGAAATCTATTAAACTGTAATTTATTCCCATGCATTCTGCTCAGAGTAATCGCAGGTTAGAGCGGTCAGCTCTCTCTCCTTCGACCTTCATGTAATTTTCCTGGACTTGGCAAACGCATTTGGGTCTGTGCCCCACAAGCTTTGGTGGTCTGCATTTGAGTTTTTTAAGGTACCAAATGCAATTTTAAACCTGGTTAAGGCATACTTTCAGGACAATCAATTGTGTTTTGATACACCGACATTTACCACCGAGTGGCAACGTCTGGAGATTGGCATCATGGCCGGATGTACTCTGTAATGTAATCTCATCCTTGGCATTTACTATGGCCATGGAAGTAATAATTCGAGCATAAAAATGGGTCGTTGGCGGGCAAAAGTTAAGGGCAGGATTACGTCTCCCTCCCATTCGAGCATATATGGATGATATGACAATATTGACGACAACGGCTCCGTGTACTAAAAGACTGCTAAGCAAACTTAATGATAACCTTAAATGGGCTAGAACGAAAGTAAAACCAAGCAAATCCAGAAGCATATCTGTTGTTAAAATTGTGCAACAAAATTTTCTTCATAGATGAGGATCCAATTCCAACCGTGATCGAAAAGCCTGTCAAAAGCCTCAGAAAGTGGTACAATGGTACCCTTAAACACTCGGAGCAGGTGGAGGAATTAAGGATAGAACTGAAGAGGCCAAGAGAACATTGAGAAGTCAGGGTTGCCAGGAAAGCTAAAACTATGGTGCCTACAGTTTGGACTTCTACCCCGGCTCATGTGGCCATTGACAGTGTATGATGTACCCATCACTAAAGTTGAAAAGCTAGAAAGAAGAGTCAGCTTTTATGCTAGGAAATGGCTAGGGTTGCCACGGTGTCTTAGTAGCCTGGCTCTTTACGGGAAAGGAGCTCTGGAGCTGCTGCTTACCGGGCTTACAGAGGAATTTAAGTGCACTAAAGCGAGACTAGAAATGACACTTGCGGAATCCCGAGATAATATAATAAGAAAAGCGGCACCCACATTGGCAACCAGACGGAAATGGAATCCAAAAGAGGCCGTACTGCAAGCAAAAGCAGCCCTTAAACATACGGAAATAGTAGGAGTACAACATGGACGAGGAGGATTTGGACTTGGTACAAGTAAACAGAGATGGTCAAAAGCAACCCCTTTGGAACAATGCAAATTTGTGATAGAACAGATACGTAAGCAAGAGGAAGCAGTAAGGAGCGCTAAAACTGTCACACAATCCAAACAGGGGCGATGGGTGAACTGGGAAAGTGTAAAGGCAGAGGAAAATTACCTGGAAAGACTCGTGGGGAATGGAATCCACAAGAATTTGCTTAATTGTTAGGGCAACCTACGACGTACTGCCAACACCAACAAATTTCAGCCAATGGGTAGGAGAGGATCCAACTTGCCCCCTCTGTGGCGGGACGGCTAATCTCAAACACATAATGGCTGGGTGCAGGACGAGCCTTACTCAAGGAAGATACACCTGGCGCCACAATCAAGTACAAAAATGCTTGGCGGAAGCAATAGAGCATAGGCGCTCAACAGTTAATGCCCTGCCAATTGGAGCAGAGGGCGACATGCACCACATTCGTTTTGTCAGGGAGGGAGTCCCGGGAAAGAAGAGTTATAGAGCAAAACAAAGCTCAGGGCAGCTGAGGAGAGCATGTGATTGGAAAATGCTTGCTGATGTCGGCCAACAACTGAGAGTCCCATCGGAGATTGCAACAACCAAGTTAAGACCAGACTTATTACTCTGGTCCAACACACAGCAAATTGTTTATTTTATGGAGCTAACAGTCCCGTGGGAAGAAGCAATCGACGAGGCATACGAAAGAAAGAAACTCCGCTACAGCGAATTAGCAGCTGAAGCAGAACAGCGAGGTTGGAGAACAAAGGTGTGCCCTGTGGAAGTTGGATGCCATGGATTTGTGGAAATATCAACTACCAAACTCCTTAAGGAGTTGGGGATCTGCGGCAAAGATTTGCGTCAGACCATAAAAGCTAGATCAGATATAGCAGAACGAAGTAGTCAGTGGCTGTGGCTGAAAAGGAAGGATCCTATATGGGCACAAAGGTAAAGAACATCATGCTGAAAATCCAAGAAAGGATTAATCTCAGGACAAAGGTATAAAAGGTAAGTCTTTCCTGCAGAGCGTCATTTATCAAGCCTGCAGGAACAGAGTAGGGAAAGATTATCTTCTTTTCAGGAGGTAAGTATCCCTGCAGAGTTGGCATTGAAAGCCTGCAGGAATAGGAATTAGGGACAGGTATAGGGATATTTCTCAGTTTAAAAAACAACAACAAAAAAGAAAAAATAATTTTTTAAATATCTGGCTGTGCCGAGAGCGGATATAGGGGGTGGCTCTGAGACGTCATTGCTCACCGTTAAGCCTTCTGGAGGTGTCGTGGGCTCAAATTAACTAAACATCTGGGATGGAGGGTGCCCACTTGATAACTCCAATGACATATCTGCTCTCAAACCAAGTCCATTCTAAAATATTGTCTTTTGAAGTGCTTATCTTGGAATATGGCATAATGGATATTATAACATCCTATCCTGTGTATATTGAAATGTCAACAGCATTGTGATTTTTTTTTTTTTTTTTTAAATGCCGTCGGATGTCTGGAAATGTTTTACAAAGGAAGCCAACGAAAAGGTAAAATGTGTCTTTTGCCATGACTTCGCCTAAGTTTGTTGTGTTTCCACAGAAGCTCACTATCGTCCCAGTCCTACTGTAGAGGCCCACCATAATGAACCAAAAATATTTTGACATAATATTAAAGATCTCCAACGTCAGTGTGTCCGCTATGTACATTCAGCGGACACAGTCTCCACGGATTCAGAATTTTATGAATTGTCATGAAATTGCAAATACATGACTCTACGGAGTCCGCCCCACTAAACTCAAATGAACGGTCATGCGCTCCATCCTCTTTGCTCAAATCAAACAAGACAGGACATCAGTCAGTCAACCAAAGGTTGTCTTGAACTCATGAGAATCAAATAAATAGCACGAGTACAGCATTTTCTCCTCAGGTAGTGTGACAAACAGGGCAGAGGATAGGAGTAGGCTACGTTAGCCGAGAACAAGAAAAAAGTAGATTTAACTAGCTAACGTTAAATTAGATAGATTTTACTCTTTAAATAAACATTCACAATTTATTTTCTACTGATGTTCATGGCCAACTGATTTGTAATAATAATCGAGAAATGTCCCATCTAACGTTAACGTTAGCGAACTCAAGTCAGTAAATCCTGGTAAAGTAACTCAATAAACATAGCCAACGATGTTTAGGCCTATAGAAAAGCCATGTATTAAAATATTCCTGATTGCATTGACAGAAGAGATTGTTAAAATATTGCTCCAAGATAGGAAGAAATATACATGTGATGTCGATGAGGAAACTAGTCTGGTAACGTTACTTTGTTTTAAACTAGGGTCGGGAGGGACTCACAGACAGCCCCCAAAGCACTTTATTGAAAGAAATGCCTTCTACTAGAACTAACAAAATTAACATTAGATGTGGCTACTAAAATATTTTTATATTCTAACTGGTTGCGTGATCAAATATGTGATCTGAGAGTTATCTACTCATTCATAAATGTAACCCTATTAAACAAGTAGACAGCCAGAAGCTCTGCTTTGAGCATGCTACTTAGCATCAACAGACCGGGCAAGTTTCCTCACCACAGATTCTTAGAGCTTGTTAAAAAACGTTCAGCCAAGTTGCAAACTTTGCCACTGAGGCAAATATACAGTGAGTTATGCAAGTAGTGGGTCAGAGGTATTATGTACGATTCAATAAATATGTTATGTAATTTTAAGGTCAAACCAGACCTTTCTTTCAGGCTGCAAGGAGAACATCAGGCTGCCTGCCTGAGGGTCCCCCCACAATGGGCAGAGCCCAGAGGAACTATGAAAGGGCACTAGAACTGTTTTTCTCAAAGTCCAGTTTCAAATGTCCAAAATCAGTATGCCAAGTTTGCCAAATAAGGATGTATGGAGAGTAGGGTTGGGTATCGTTTGAAAATGTTTGATACCGAAACTACCAACTACTTCTCTACAAATTATTATACAATGAGCATCATCATTTTCAGAATAATAATCTGTTATTTTGGTTCTGTACTCTAGCACTTCGAGATTGAAAAGATCATGAAAAAGTTATTATCACAAGTTAACGTGATGCACTTCTCTGGCTGCAGCTTTTATTGACGAGAAAGTGGCTGCTGTTGGGCCGGAGAGCGTTTTTGCGCGCTGCGCATATCTATGCGAAAGGTCACGTCCCCTTATCCAAAACAGCCTGTTAACCAGTCATAGTTAAATTCATAAGTTAGCCAATTAACGTTTGCCGCGACTACAAGCTGTAAGAATGAGACTATATATTTTAGATAGACATCGTTGAAATAGTTTAGGCCTACGTTATGTAACCAATAATTAAGATTAGCCCACAGTAGGGAGCGCAGGAGTAGCTGTGCATCCTAAACATTAGCAGCAGGGCGCTTTCACAGAAACATGATTCCACCACATTGTTGACATAAATAAATACTTGAATGAATAAATTGATAATCATGTAGCTAGCTTTTTTATGTTGAAATATCAATGTTTTAGGTTGACATGCCAATATAACACCACCCCCCTCCCAAAAAGAATATAGGCATTTTTTTCTTTTTTATATTGCTTACAGTAGTCTATGGTTAAAATGCCTACAAAAAAGGCGATAGAGATAGAGCTGAAGGCGCACAAAAAAAGTAAATTAGGTATTTTTTACTAATAAAACGTGTTTAACTGCCCACCTGTGTGCTACTAAATATGTCTCTGTGCTACTTAGCTTGCTAGCACTGGTGCTACCACCTAAAAAAGTAAGCGTACAGCCCTGAAGATGCAATGACAACTAGATGGTATGACATTTCCTGAAGAAAATGTAGTGTGCCCACAACGCATGTGCTGTATGCTATAAAGATTGACTTAACATGTTACAGTAATAAATGTATGAATGTAAACTACTTAAAACAATAAAAACATGTGTATTCTGTATGTTTAATGTAACCTTATATACAGTATGTAACTGTATGAAACCATATGCAATTAGACTGGAAGTCAAGGAAGGCCTTATATACTATAACATATTTTAAACCTTATAAAAATATATAATATATATATTTTATAATATATGATCTGTGTGTACACACACACACACACACACACACACAGTAGCTCAATGACTGTCCAACTTTAATCAGTATGCTGTATGTACTGAGTATTTAGATACCTTGATCTTAAGTCTACCATTAACAGTCATTGAGCTTCAATATGAATGGATATCAATGAGGCTCCGTAGACCCCCATGCATTTCAGAACCCAGAACCCAAAAAGTATAAAGGATATCAAGATGAAACTTTACAACTTTAATCTGTATGCTCTCCTGAGAACGTACATACCTCAATCATGTCTGTACGTACACACCTCAATCATGTCTGTATTATAAACGGTCACTGAGCTACAACTTGACTGTAAGTCTATGGTAGAGGCATTAAAATTGTAAAAACTTCAAAATTATGGGATGTATCAATATGATATTCAGTACGTTGACTAAGTGGGCCAAGCTGAGCGATATGCAGTTGGAACGCCGTTTGTAACATAAAAGCTGAAAAAGATGCTCCGTTAAGCATTTTTGATTGTACCTCATACATCCCATGATATTTTCTGCAATTGTTTACATCGTATGATCCAGCATTTCAAGTTGAGCATTTTGGTGTATGAATCGTGTGTCTCACATGAAATCTCAGTGAGATAATCCAGTTTAAGTGGTATATGCAAATGAGGCTCATTTGCATATTTTAAAAAGTATTCATTATATCCATGAAAAAAGCGTGTATGCACCATGGTAACATGAACATTTGGACATAGGATCCGTCACATAAAATTTGTAGGTGGAGTAGCGTTTCGGCTGAGACCTCTAAAAGAATGTTAATTCATAATAATTAAGAATGTATAATTATAAACGAGAAACTTTGAAAAAGCATAAATCTGCGTACCAAGACACACGTTTTGATCTATGAACCGTAGGAGTAGCGTGTGCGGTTGCTGAGATCTGCGAGGGCAACCGGAAAAGTGTGAAATCGTGTGAAAGAAATTGCAATTTTTTTGCTGTTTATTAAATATTATATTAATATGTTATAGTTTATGACGTCATAGTATAAAAAGCACACTCCTACGGACCAGGACGCACGTTTTGATGTATGAACCGTATGTGTAGCATGTACGGTTATTGAGGTACGGTCCGTAGAAAAAGACATACAGAAGAAACTATAATAAAAATAAGTATGCGAGAGTGGACACACTAATGAGGTCAAAGCGCAGACTGACAACTATAATCTGAGGGAATTTTCCTACATATCAGATGAACATAACACTTTTTTTATATATATAACAAGACTAGTATCTTTACATATCTTAAGGACCAGAATTTTATAATACCCCTGCATAGGGTGACCACATTTTCAAACCACCAAACCAGGACCCTTATGTACGTGCAAATGCATGAGTCATAACAGCACTGACAAAGACACATTGATCAATTTACACAGACAAATCTGTGTGGAATTTAGATGTGCGATGCATTGTTTGTTTTACTTTACTACATTAAACTGAATGTGATAGAACATACATCTATGTAAGTACTGAAAACAAAAATATGATTACAATCATTTTAATTGTGGTGAAAACCGGGACAATTTGGTAGTGCATGTTGAAAATCGGGACATATTGGTGTTTTACATATCAAGACACGGGACACCCAGCTTGTTACCGGGACAGTCCCGGACAAACCGTGACGTTTGGTCACCCTCTTTACCCTCTATTCTTGTAGCGGCTACATTTAACACTTATGCTGTCAATTTTGACAAAATATAACCAAGCTATAGAATGCAAGCTCTTCGCTAGCGCGATTTTACCTCACTGAATTCTCCTGCCCCGCTTTCAACTCCAAGACAGTCTCGTTACCCGAATAGCTTCATGCTGATTTGTCAGTAAAGTTGCCTGCACAACAACGGCGGTCATGATTGGCTGGCTGCGATATTGTTCACGTCTACCGTTAAGTATTGAAATTTGACACTTTTTTTTTTTTTTTTTTTATTGATCCTCGGAAGGACCGACATAATTCGGTCGGTGCCACTTCAATACCCAACCCTAATGGAGAGTTGATCAATACCACATCCTCTACCTATAATACAGGGCTGTACAGTGCGACAGTTTTGGTAGCATATGCTACTAAAAATTATTGGGTGCAAATAGAAATATGTATCCGCGAGTGGGTTGTGCTGCTATCCATTGATAAAAAGAACACTACGAGCATACAATAATAATAATTAATAGTAATTCATTTTATTTACTGCTTTTCTCGAGACTCAAAGCGCTTTACACAAATTGGTTGATAATTAATTACACAGAACGAACAACGAATGGACCAACCGCTCTCAAACACAACACGCAGTCTGACTGATAACACGGCAGCCAATTTGCGCCAGACTTGCTCACCCAACATATTACGACAGACTTTCTCACACACATAGGACACAAAGACCAACTCCAGTTGAATTGGCAGTGACTGGTTAGGAGGATGCAGCATGTTTTTTGATGGTGGGAGGAAACCGGAGTACCCAGAGGAAACCCACACAAACACGGGGAGAACATGCAAACTCCACACAGAAAGGCCTTTTAGGTCAGGTGGGGTTTGAACCCAGGGCCTTTTTGCAGTGAGGCAACAGTGCTAACCACTGAGCCACCGTGCAGCCAATAGAGTACCAGACGACATAGTACTATTCAGACATCAACAAAAATTCAGACATCAACCACAATTATGAAAGTTATTACAAGTTAGCGTAATGCAAGGCTCTGACTGCCGCTTCTGTTGATGAGAAAGTGGTTGATGTTGGGCCGGAGAGCGTTTTTGCGAGCTGCTTATACCTATGCGAAGTCACGTCACCTACACCAAAAGAGGGTGTTAACCAGTCGCCGACTCGTCATTAAATTCATAAAGTTAGCCTACTAACGTTTGCCGTGACTACAAGCTGTAAGATAAGAATATATTTTAGACAGACATCGTTAAAATTGTTTAGTCCTACAGCACAGCAGCGTAACATATAACTAAGATTTGCCTACAGCACAGCAGCAAGCGCAGGAGTAGCTGTGCATCTTAACTTTAGCAGCAGGGGGGTTGCTTTCCCAGAAACATGAACCCACCGCAATGTTGACATAAATAAACACTTGAATGAATAAGTTAATCATGTAGCTAGCTTTTTTTAATGTTGAAACGTCCTTGCAGTTGCCTAGCTCATATTCTCTTAATGTTTTATACATGCTAATATAACGCCAGCCCCCCACCCAAAGAAGAAAATAGGGATTTTTTTTTCCTTTTTCATATTGGCTCTGCGCATGCTTACAGTAGCCTATATTAACATGCCTACAAAAAAGATGAGAGATAAAGAGCTGAAAGCGCACAAAAAAAGTAAATTAGATAGTAATGTGTTTAACTGCCCACCTGTGTGCTACTAAATAGTTCTCTGTGCTACTAAAATCTTTAGCTTGCTAGCACTGGTGCTACCACCAAAAAAAGTAAGCATTCAGCCCTGTAATAGATAACAAATCTGTATTAAAGGCCTCCACGGATTAAATATGGACTTTCATAGCCGATAAACAATGTCCTGAGATCACACACTAAAGTCTACAGTTTGGATTGCTCAATATAGTCTATTTCTAAGCTAAAAGCTTACATTTGTCTACTTTAAAGTTGAACAGGGAAATGAGGATTTGCCCTCCTGGTCCACCTTTTTTTTTCTCTAAAAACAAACCAGTTCAACACAGGTAACCACTTTCACTTAATTTTTTTATGGCTCAAATGTATAATCTATTCGATTTTCAGTTTGGATCATTTGTGAACTGTGTTAAACTTGTTAAACTTTTACACTGCTTTGTGGCTGTGACTTTTTAGCCGTGTCATCACCATTCATATCTATACAACTAACGTGCTTAGGATTGTTTCCTAAAGCACACAATTCTTTACAAGGGGCACAGTTAATCATAGATCTAGCCTCTTAATTTTGCCCTCAAAGTGCACCAGATAGTTAAATGTATCAATTAGTAATAAAAAAATAAAAAAATTAAAACCAAATACTTTTCTACATAAACTGGACAAAGAATATCCAAAAAGTCCCTACAAAAACGTTAAATGGGAATTTCATCCTACCTTTTCACTTAATATTTCGCTTCAAATGTTAATTACAGTATATCACCACCTTATAACAAAATCTCAAGTGAGAGGATTTTTACATGACATTACATTACATTCATTTAGCAAACGCTTTTATCCAAAGCGACTTACAAAAAAATAAGTGCTATTTTAAGCACATCGTTTTCATTTTTCAAGCTTGGCGTTCAAATCTAGTTTAACCATTCACAGTGGAACACCCAGAACTTGAGAATTATATCACCACCCTCTAGGAAATGAGGCTTGTCTAATGATTGGTTGACTATGCTTTGGCGTCAGGCTGTACACAAACAGTTAGCTAGCTGTAACAGCTATCATGATTGTACAGACTCTTCACGGAATGCAAAACTGGAAAGGTACATTCATTTTTAGGAGAAAATCCAAACAATACACCCTCTGGCGTCATTGGGTGTGCTTTCTCAATGTGCTTTATCAGTGTTCGAAATATAGAACACCATTATGAAACGTCTCTCACTTGTCCAGCTCTTTATAACAAGAAGAGAATAATGAATTTGTTGTAGTTTTTGGGTGAAATTCCCCTTTAACACAAACGATGGTAAAGCAAAACTTGTCAAACTTAAAATCCATTTCTCCATTAACCATAAATAATGATGTGTTTGGTAACAATGCTTAGGTCTCGAGCAAAAACGACACAATTAACATTCTAACATTGGTGCTTCTTACCTTACATTAGTGATATTGTTATTCTTGGAGACCTAGAGAAATTAAGACTGAAGTACATAATGACTAACGTCAAACTTAAATCGTGATAAAATCTCAATTTAACGTCAATAATTTGGTGCACATAGATTTAAGAAAGCCACGGCGATATTTTGATTCCGTCAAAACCCACCTTAGGATAGCTAACGTTTCCGTTCAAACTAAACTAGAGGCGTAATACAGAGCATAAAAATACGCCACAGTTTGAGAGCTTGTAAGGCCATCTCAGGCCTACAGTAGCGTTTCATCCTCGTCTTTGTTTATTACCCCAACTCTGTATTGGTGCAACGATAGCAACAGCTTACTTTTCATTTTAAGTTAGCCTAGCCTGCATACTAACAAATTAACGTTGACGTGTACATAATGCACCGGTGAAAATATCCACAGCGTCTTTATTTCATAATAAACAACCTATAAGAAATGATGGCAATGTCACGCACCATTTCTTGTGATTGTGTTTTACAAAAGGCCTTCAGATCTGGCGTAGATAACGTTAGCTGGGTCTTTTGAGTTCTAGCAACACCGGCTATCTAGCTATTGCTAACGGTATCATAAAGTCACAGAGACATCCGTAATCCTATTGCATTTCAGTTCCCTGGGCGTAAATGCATTCCGCACTTTAACTAACAAATGTTGTGTATTGTTTTCTATAACTTTGACGCCCTTTGTCCAAAATATATAGCCAATTGACAAACCGAATGTTGTTCTGATGAGAATTGCTAGGTAGCAATGTTGTTACTTCGGTTAAACATTACAAAAACAAAGCCTGATGTGCAATTGCATTTAACCTACACAGCCCCTAGAAAAACGTTGTATCCACAAAGACAAGCTAAAAATGCTATCGCGTTAACTTGCTAACATTGCTCATGTCATTCACCTGAGCTTTCTATCGAGTATTACAGCATTGGTTTTGCTAGTAGTACCAATAATTGTCTATCCGCATTAACCTAAAGGCCTCAAAATGTCTCCTTGGCTAGCGCCAACTACCTCGAGTGAACGTTACAGCCAACGCACGTCAGATGTGAAAATGTATCTATCTAGCTAGTTATTTTGTCTCAGGACTGTTACCTAACGCTGCATAAACTATGTTAACAAATAGCAGTTTAGCTAATAAAAACACTACCAACAGTCTTACAGTTAATAACGTTAACGTTACCAGCTGTAACGTTTGCAGCTGTCAATGTCAAATTATTTTGACGAACGTTACAAGCAATTTTAATTTAGCTAACGTTACGTAAGCCAACATAAACTGATATACGAAATGTGCCAAACCAACTTCACATAACGTTACCCTCACGTTAGCGTTGATAAGACATGTAACGTTAACGTGGTCGGGGAAACGTTTAAACGTAATAAGTTAGCAATGTATGAATTGTTCTAAAGATACCGTTAACAGTATGTTGACCTCGAGAAATAAGCTAAATATCTGACAGGCAGCCACATCTAACGTTACAATAACAATGGGTAACTTGTTATCCCTCACCGTCCTCAGTCTAACGTAAACTGACGTTAGCCATATAGCCACACGGCTAGTCAATTCACTTAAATTGTGGCCAGCTAACTGTACAAAGCGCATGGCCTCAATGTTCACCAACATTAACTAACATTACTTAAATAACGTTAAAATAGATAGCATATTAAGTACCCTTAATGTTTAGTTATACAACATGGTTCGTGGAAATAACCCAGCTAGAAATGGCCCGCTAGCTAAACGAAATGGCCTCTGAACCTTCTTCCCTGCTTGCATCACAGACAACTAGCTAGCAAAAAAAAACAGGAGAAGGAACAAGACTCGACATATTTCCATAATCAGACGGATTTATGAGTCCTCTACCTCTAGGATCGTTTTTTTTCTTAGCATGCTAAGAAGGGTATAAACATTATAGCCTCAAATAGACTTATTAGTTCGTCTATATTTACCTACAGCGATAATTATTACCTATTTTTTCCAGTGTTGTAGTTGTCACAGACAGTGTCCCAGCTCCTCTTTCTCTCTCTCAGCTAGGTTGGCTAACGCGTTAGCTACCTTCACATCAGCTGAGTGATTGCAACTGAAATATACCTCCGCCCGACTCCTCCGCTGCGGACTATGTGCAAGAAGTGAATGTAATCTTAACGCGTAAAAGCGTAGTCATACAAAAGGCTTACGTATTATCTAAATGCATCTACATCTAACTAGTTGGTTAAAGTTAGCAAACTGTCTTCATTTGTATAACTTAGTTAGATAGCTAAAATTAGCTAGCTGGCTACCTGGTTAAGTTGTGCTAGTTTTAGTAGTATTCTTGTGCAGACAGCTTCTCTAATAATGCAACACAGCCCACACGCTGATATTAATCCGCTAGGTCGTGAACCCCATAAAGATGTCTGTGGTGAACCAGGACCAAAACCAGGCTATAATGCATGTTTGTCAACGTCATAGCGTTTGGATAAATAACGACGTTAATTTCTAAACTAGATACTCGCGTACCGCGGTTGTCCTCTCCTCTCGCTTGGCAGCAATTCAGTTGTCATGGTTACATTTTGCTTCCAAAATGGCTTCTTTGCTTGGGGATAAAGTTTTTGAAATAAGTGGCCAAGGTCCTTCTCCTACGAAAGATTTTTTCCAACTTGTAATTACCAAAACTGAGGTAAAGTATTTAGTTATAGTTGCTACTTTCGTTAAGAAATTTATTTCAAGTTGAGGGCTACGTCATTATTTTAGTTTTCCCATCATGTTTTGCATGTTAAATAGCCGTTTACTCGCTAACGTTAGCTAAATTAACCTCAACTAACTGTAGAGAGGCTATCAAATATCTTTATTTGTTTTTTTAATCAATTAGGTAACATTAACTTAGTCAGCTGGAAAACGGTGTGCAGTTACCTATGAGTATGACATTAATTGGACGGATTGGATACTCTTCCGTCGAGTTTATAACGGTTACGTTTGTAACTACTTTGAGTTGACTGAAATCACGTCTCTTAGTCTTTCGCAGCAGTGGCAGTGCCCAATGCTATTTTTTTTTAAAAAGAAACACTCAATGTACACAGGATAGGATGTTATAATATCCGTTATGCCATGCTCCAAGATGAGTACTTCAAAAGCCAATATTTTAGAATGGACTTGGGTTGAGAGCAGATATATCATTAGGGTTTTCGAGTGCACCCTTCATCCCGGATATTTCGTTAATTTGAGCCCACACACCTGTCCTGGGTCATTGACATGACATCATATTTTTGTGTCCGAGTGCATTATTTCCTTTTAAAATAATGTTTACCAATTCATGGCATGAATCACTTTATTCTATAAATCCAATTTAGCTTGAATAAATTTCCAGTGCATTCAAATTATATATATTATTTTATGTTTTGGCTTCTCAAACCCCCTAAATGTCAGGTGGCGCAACCGTCTGAGCAAATGAGCAGACTAAGAAAACAATTAAAAATTGTAGTTTACTGATAATAAATCTAAATAAAGTACTTTGGCATGATTTTATAATTGAAACCTTTAGAAAAAACAAATTATATACATATACCAACAGTTTTAAGCTTTTGAGATAACTTCAGAAACGTTTGTCCAAGATTTGTATGTTCTCAAATGTCAGGGTGGCACAACCTTAAACATAGGACTGTTATAATTTATTAAATATGTAATAACATTAAACAGGGTACTGCATCATCAAGAGGAACCCAGCAGACCTTTATAGCTGAGTTAAAAGCTTTGAATATCTATCTCAAATATTAATTAAAGTAGCTGCTTTCAACTTGTACGCAGACTGGTATACTTTCAATGTCAGGTGGCACAACCAATGTAAAACTACATTTAATTTAATAAACATTTAATTTTAACATAAGAGTCTTAAATAAAGAATAAAAAAATAATAAAATGATATGTATGAATTTGATAGAAATGACAAAAGCTAATAGATGCATCAAAGTAGATGCCTGTTTAATTGGAAATTAGTTGTAAAAGTCAGGTGGTGCAACCAGTAAGTCAGTTGGCGCAACTGCAAGGAATTTCACTATATTAAATAAAAATAGTAATTTAGAGTAATTTTTTTTAATAGTTATTAGAGTACTTTGATTAATTGAATTTGGTAATTTGAAATTAAATTGTTAATTGGACATTAGCTTATGTTTCTCATTAAGTGTATCTAACTGAAACATGACTTGGTTGTTGTTCAATCACAATCCATTACAGTGTATCTAGTCAATATAGTGCACTGTAGCCTCTTACAGTTATTATGTACTGAAAGTGATCTCCTGTAACATATCCTGTTTGATCAATTTACTGCTGTTACTTCAATAGAGATGGTTGACTAAATCACTTATTTTAGTTCAAATTAAAATGCAATTATTAAGTATATTTCCTGTTATTACTAATATTGTCAGGTGGCACAACTGATAATTGTCAAGTGGTGCAACCAGGTAAAATATAAATTTAATCCAATAAATAATAGGTTAAATGGAACAAATGGTTGATAACTATGATGTGAAAAGCTATTGTATTAAATGCATTAATGTATACATTTGTATAATAATTGTTCTGTCTTTAAATGTAAAATTGGATGCTTAAGATACTAAATACCTCGCCACTAGAATGCAATAATCTTAAATTATTGTGACTACAAAACACAGCTCTTAAATAAGAATGGGTTAGGCACCGTAGGCGAGAATAAAGATTTTGCTTAGAATAAACAGTAGGAAAATATATATATTTTTACAAACATTTGGTAGCGCCACCTGATATATTTTGTGCGACAAAGTTCAAGAAACAGTCAAAAGTGAATTTAAAAAATGTGAAACACATTGTTACTGACTCAAAAATATGCATGACATCTATTTTGAAAATACTTAAAAAAAATACTTTTTTAGAAGCTTATATGTCATTGACCCACCTCCAGTCAGATGGCTTAACGGTGAGCAATGATGTCTCAGAGCCACCCCCTCTATATCCGCTCTCAGCACTGCCAGATACAACTACGCCCTCAGTTTTGACCCTATTGATTCCATTCCAGTGCCCAAAGGTCTTGGTTAATGCTGACCAGTTCGCGTCTATATATCTAAGTGATCGGTACTCGTGTTATATTTAGTATTATTATTTTTAATCGGTTTTTGGCCCCATTGAAATGACTGGGATTTTTCACGATCTTACACCGCCATCTAGCGTTGATGGTATGTATTTGCATGTTGTTACGTTTGTACCGACTGTCTTGGTTATTACGCTGACCACCAGATGTCAACTGCAGCAGTGACTCCGTCTCGTTGTTTGACATCGAAACATGATGTCAGAAGTCGGAAAGCAAAATCATAAATAACAAAACACCACGCCAACAGTCGAGGTCATCTGCACGAATGCGCCTGTGAGTATCCGGCGGCACCGTATAGTTTTTACATAGCGAGTTAGCTAGTTTCCAGTTAGCATGGATACACGCTTCTGCAATGAAGGACATCATTAGAGACTGGAGCACAAACTGGGAAATTCACGGCTAGGAGTAGGACATTTTTTACAATGTCTGGATGGCTGTTCACGAGCCTCGATCATGAGGAAAATAAACGTACTGCCTTCATTAGGACAATCAGGTTGGTCTACAAGCCTTTGCTTTGGTGACAATTTGTTTAGTGTAACATACAGTGTAAGGATTTGAGAATAGCACACTGCTGAAATCTGATAAACAAGCATTTACACTGAAGACAGCACTACTGTAGATTTAATGTTGCAGGGCTGCACAGTGCGACAGTTTTCATCAGTTTTAAAATGATTCGGTGCGATTTGAAGAGATAGCCTATGTAGTGTAGTGGGTTGCGCTGGTACCCATTCATTTAAACAGAACACTACGAACTGAAACAAAGTTACAAGTAAACGTAATATTATGTATGCTGCCGCTTCTACATTGACGAGAAAGTATTTTTGTGCCAGTGTTGTTAATAATAATATTTGCATCCTGCGCATATCCATGCAAAAGGACCCGTCACACCCGAGTCAAAAAGTCCTGTAGAATTCCTATAGAAAAATCCAATAAAAAAATCCTATAAGATTTTGGAACCAGTCCAATTGGACAAATTCTTATAGGATATAGGCTAAATCCTATAAGAAAAAAATTAAATAGGACTAGTTCTAAAAATCCTTTATTGGATTTTTAATTGGATAATTTCAGATAATTTTCTTACAGGATAATCTACTGTATTCCCATTTACCTATAGGATTAAAATGAATTGCTCCAATTGCATTTGTAACAAAATGTAGTAAAGTTAGCAAGGGGTCACACTATGAAACATGAAAGGCGTTGCATTGAATTATGTAGAATATTTATATGATACCGGAGGCATAACAAATTGCTTAACAATTGTCTAAATATACGTAATTTATTACTGAGCAGTCTCAATATGATTTAAAAAAATATATTTATTATAAGAATAACATGAAATTAATAACATCAACAACATAAATAGCACAATTGATCTGGCTGGTCTTCCAAATATTTTGTCTACAGAGAGAGATAGATAGAGAGCGAAATATATCAGTATACTGACACGAGTCTAGTACAAGCACAGCTCAAGACATCTTCAAACATACCAGTCATTTCACTCTAACTTCCGTCTCCTGGCCAACTTCTCATCTGTACATTTTTGGGCTCTACATTTTTTAATTTCAGCTTTTGAAGTTCCATACTTGGCACTTATAAATTCTGAAAATAATAACACAAAAGCAACAAGTCAGTATGTAACTTCAATGTTTGTTCCTGCTTACACATTTTCCGGTCTACGTATATGTTTATGATCACAAAAAAAGAAAATACACTCTGCTTACCAAGTATGTCTATCAATTTTGTAGGGTCAAGCTGGGGCTTGGCCTCTTTGCCTTTGAAGGCATTAGAGCTTTTGCGTAAACCAAATATGTTAAGCCTGACCCTTAAATGTATAAATTAGTTAACCAACTAACGTTTGCCTACGTTTGACTACAAGTTGTAAGAGAAGAAAATATTTTAGATAGACATCGTTAACTTGTTTACATTATGTAACCTATAGCCTACTATAGTTAGGGCGAACAATATAACGCAGTATTTTTACCATGAACGCAGAAAAGACAGTTGGTTCCGCAAGCTGTAGAACACTAGCACAAATCCATAGGAAATTAATTGAAAAAATGTTTGTTCAGCCTTTTGAGGGCTACAGTGAAGTTTGCATTCTAAATCACGACACCGACTGCTATCACCCTGTTTATTTTAACATAACTATGCGATTAAATAATATTGTGTGAAACAATTCATACATTCATTCTTGTAGCTGATTAAATTTGTAAACTGATAGGTAAACGGGAAGAGTCTTAAGACTTCTGTTTGCTTCACCTACATGCCTGATCCAATTCAAAGCCTCTGGTATACACATAAAAGTTTAATTAAAATCTGAAGATAAACAGTTTTCGACATTTGAGGTAAAAAATTACGAGTTTTCTAAAATACCATTGGAACCTATGGGATTTTCCCAGCGTTCTGCAAGTCAAAAATGAAAATTCATTGTAAAAGGCGTAGAGAGGTCAAAGTTCAGGGCAACTTGATTTCGCGGGTCTCAAAATGAAGCTGATGATGTTTGGAAACGTGTTATGTGGATTTGGGGAAAATCCAAAGACATATATTTTACGAGAATCACCCTTTTGTATGGGGGTAGTCTGGTCTTCCTTATACATATAGTCGAGATTACAGCAGCGAGCAGGAGTGCCTCGTAAATGTTAGCGTTTATGTTTAGTGCCTCGTAAAAATGTATACTTCAATAAATAAGTTGATAATGATGTAGCTTTTTATGCACGAGGACGTAGGGGAGACTGGGGACGGTTGCAACACTGATCGCATTTCTGTTAGTCTGAGACTAATTGACATAGACCAGCCAAACTTGTTTAAACTTAAGTCTGTCTTCTAATTACCCATACAATTTAAAGATGACTACATATGACATATAGTTCACAATATTTATATGAATGGAAGAAGTCAGATGTTGCAACTGGCCCTTGTGGACGTTAAAACTTGTGTTCAGTTCAGTGCTGTCCAGCAATACACGAGGACGTAGTAGTGCTGCAGCGGTTATTTTAGGGGGCTGGCCATCTGCACTGCCTGGTCGCTGATGGTGGAAACGCAATCACATTGACAACGTCACATGCGTCGCAAGACGCAATCATATACTGTTATTGTTAAGTTTTATTAATATTATGTGATTGCGTCAGCATGACGCTATCATATACTGTTATCGTTAAGTTTTATTAGTATTTTTATTTACACGGTTTTTGGCGCCTTAACTGCAGTCACAGTTTTGACCATTTCGCTTCCATTGCAATGCCAAACTGTCCGTTCGAATGCCACGGAGTGCGCTTGTACACAGCTTATTAATCTGTCTGCTAGTTATTTTTTAATTGTATTTTTCACACGCTTAATTTGCCCATAGACAATGAATGGGGAAACAGATTAGGCCCTCTGGTGGACTTTGAATGAAGGAGCAATGTGCTCCCCATCCAAGTGAGAGTAGCCTTGACTCACAATAGCTCTACAAATCAAACCAAGTTTATCGTAATTCACCAGATTCCACCGGCACTTGGAATAAACCCATAACATTGACAAGACACTGCGTATTGAATGTGAGTTAAGTTGTATTTGCTTCAGTTAAAAAACATTCTGGTAACTTGAATTGAACAGCAAATTGAACCAAAGTTAGCTAGCCTAAAGTGTGAGTTGTGAGTATGACAGCTGGCACCATTTTGTTTAGCTTATGATAGCTTGCTGGAATGCTGCAAAACAAACTAATTTAATGTCAAAATTAAGGCACTGCTGTCTTATAACACGTATCAAGTGTCCCCCACAATGCATATGCAGCGCAGTTAAAAACATTTTCCAGTTTTGCTTTAGTGAACTCTGAACCATCACAATTTGGATATGGAGTTATTTCCATGTAAGTTAGCTAGCATGCTTGTTAAACGATACAGTCAGACAGAACTACTGATGATGGGACTAGACTACTAGTCTACGGTCGAATTCTCTATTTTGCTTAGGAAGGTTCCTAACTTGGTGAAATGACCCGGAAGTATCTACGTGATCCATGATAAGTACTGGTCGAATTCTCTTTTAAGTGCTAAGGAGAGGTGCTTCAATGCTTCCTAACTTGTGTACTTTAGCATAGGATACACTGGACCATCCTTTACGAAAGGAAAGAAGCACATGCCGCCCCACAATTCCTTGCGGCACCAACGCTTTAAACGTACGCATCCTTCGGCCGTTCACAAAAACATACGAACGTAATGGCTGACAAAGGATCACGCAGGTCAACATAAGTTACTTTTACTGATTAGACTAAGCATTTTCCATCTTATTCCCTAGTTTGCTAATATGCTTATGTTTGGCTCTTTCAAAAATATGTTCAACTCATAGGTGACGTTATAAACGTTACGCTACTGTTGTAAATTACCAAAGGAAAGCTCACGTTGAACCTATTAGCCTAGTAATTGCATTAGTTATATGTTTCCATTTGAGCGTTGTTATCTGGCCAGCCTTTTCAATTAACATTGATAACTACACTCACTGGCCGCTTTATTAGGTACACCTGTTCAACTGCATGTTAACGCAAATATCTAATCAGCCAATCACATGGCAGCAACTTAATGCATTTAGGCATGTAGACATGGTCAAGACAACCTGGTGAAGTTCAAACAGAGCGTCAGAATGGGGAAGAAAGGTGATTTAAGTGACTTTGAACGTGGCATGGTGGTTGGTGCCAGATGGGCTGGTCTGAGTATTTCAGAAACTGCTAACCTACTGGGATTTTCACGTACAACCATCTCTAGGGTTTCCAGAGAATGGTCCGAAAAAGAGAAAATATCCAGTGAGCGGCAGTTCTCGGGGCGACAATGCCTTGTTGATGCCAGAGGTCAGAGGAGAATGGCCAGACTGGTCAAGATGATAGAAAGGCAACAGTAACTCAAATAACCACTCGTTACAACCAAGGTATGCAGAAGACCATCTCTGAACGCACAACACGTCGAACCTTGAAGCAGATGGGCTACAGCAGCAGAAGACCACACCGGGTGCCACTCCTGTCAGCTAAGAACAGGAAACTTGAGGGTAAAATTGGACAATAGAAGATTGGAAAAATTTTGCCTGATCTGATGAGTCTCGATTTCTGCTGCAACATTCGGACGGTAGGGTCAGAATTTGGCGTTTAACAACATGAAAGCATGGATCCATCCTGCCTTTTATCAACGGTTCAGGCTGGTGGTGGAGGTGTAACGGTGTGGGGGATATTTTCTTGGCATACTTTGGGCCCCTTAATACCAATTGAGCATTGTTTAAACGCCACAGCCTACTTGAGTATTGTTGCTGACCATGTCCATCCCTTTATGACCACAGTGTACCCATCTTCTGATGGCTACTTCCAGCAGGATAACGTGCCATGTCACAAAGCTCAAGTCATCTCAAACTAGTTTCTTGAACATGACAATGAGTTCACTGTACTCAAATGGCCTCACTGTACTCAAATGGCCTCCACAGTCACCAGATCTCAATCCAATAGACCACCTTTGGGATGTGGTGGAACGAGAGATTCGCATCATGGATGTGCAGCCGACAAATCTGCCTCAACTGAGTGATGCTATCATGTCAATATGGACCAAAATCTCTGAGGAATGTTTCCAGCACCTTGTTGAGTCTATGCCACGAAGAATTAAGGCAGTTCTGAAGGCAAAAGGGGGTCCAACCTGGTACTAGCAAGGTGTACCTAATAAAGTGGCCAGTGAGTGTGTATTACTGAAGTCACATATGCAGAAACCCTTGTCCTAATAAAGGCAAGGACAAGATGCGGTTTCTGTAGTCCATCTTCGGGATATTGTAGTTTCACCACGTAGACCCACGTCAATGGAAACCGCCGTCGCATGATTACGTAGCCTAGTGTAAGTGCAGTCGAATTCCTTTAGCAACGCCATTGTCTTTTACTAAGTCCTTATGAATTCTCCTTCATGTCTTTCCTTAACCTCATGACGTTTTCCCTCGGGGTTAAGGAAAAGTACATGGTGAAAGTCATTAGGAATTCGACCGTAGCCCTACTGTCTAACGTTGCGATCGTTACTTACCATTTAGCAAATGATTATAGCAACCCCTTATTAGCTTATTAGTTTCATAATTCCATTTTCTTCATGCTAAGATAATAATTAGCAAGGCAAAACTGTTATAATCACGACGTAATAAAGAATTTGCATTTTTGATTGATTTTGGAATATGATAGGTAAGCCCTGTAGAGATTTAGCTAAACTTGTATGTCTACCAACATTTTATTGCGGTGACAGTAACGGTATTACTAATCATTAGGTTAGGAGTGGAGACCTCACGCTACCGTGCTTAGCCAGACATAGTCGAAGTACCATCAACAAGTTCATTATGCTGTGTTTATAATACTGCTCACTGCATGTTAATTCTATTTGTCTAAGTGGAGATGTAGTTTGCGTAGCTAACTATTAAACAGGGCCGTAGACACCAAGGTCATGTCCTCTGTATTTTTTTCTAGTGTTTTATTTTTTTCTCCCTGTAATTCAGACAGACCCCTCAATTGATTACCCAACGACTTGCTCCGTTGCGCGGCCTCTCATGTAAGCTAGCGCAAAAGTATTGGAATAATATAAACCTAGACAACCAGAGGAATCCGTTGGTATCAGGCTTTTTATACTAGCTTGTCGGGAAGGGGGCTAAATAATGCTCTGAAGCTAGGTTACATTTTGGTGAGAGAAAAGTTAAGTTAGCAGTAAGCTACAGTGTTTACTTTTTTTCACTGGGAAAGAGTGGAGAAAGAGAACAAGAAAGCGAGTGAGAGGAAGAACAGAGAAAGTGCAGGTATCTAACATTTCTTCCTCCTACCTGCCCTTATACATCTCTCAAACATAATAATTTAATACATGTCAAATGTATGACAATTTAAATTGTTTTGATGACCAACAGGCTGACCAACAGGCTGGACAAACTGTTGGAACCACTGGTTTTCCATAAACATTAATCAATAATAATGAATTATTGTTATTATTATTATTATATTATTAGGCTAAATGATAGAAATGAATTCATGAATCGAAATGCTGCTATATTGGGTCAGATGTTTCAGGCACGTTTATAAATTATACAATCAAGACACCATAGAGAAACCTGAAAAGGTTTTATTTATCTATTTTTAAATCTGTTGAGGAGACAGGATATGAAATACAGAGAAAGAGACAGGCAGACTGTGAAAAGAGTTGAGCAGGAGAGCCGGTTCTTCCAAGGAGAGAGAGACAACAAGAGGAGAATAGATGAGAGACTAGGTTATTTAAGGGAGATATGGAGAGAGATATGAGTGGAGAAGAGAGTGAGTGAAAGGGTAAGAAATAATCTAGTCAAGGCATGGAGACTAAACTAGAGTAATGCATATTAAAACACAGGTAATTTAGGGCCAAACCTGAAAGATAC
The DNA here is from genome assembly GCA_026901105.3 of Galaxias olidus. Taxonomy (NCBI): domain Eukaryota; kingdom Metazoa; phylum Chordata; class Actinopteri; order Galaxiiformes; family Galaxiidae; genus Galaxias; species Galaxias olidus. The sequence goes on from JAPMUY010009982.1 coordinate 82,144, forward strand.
TGCAGTTGTGCTCCTCTGCAAAACGTTTTTGACAGTGAATGCGATTTCAATGCAAAATAAACTGAACAAATAAATGTCCATATTTGAGACTTATCTTATATTAAATGAAAATTGGGCTAGAGTCCATGTGCTGGTACTGACAAAGTCTGTCATTATTTCTTATGATATTACTGTTACTCTCAACATACATCCATCCATCCGTCCATTAGCTATACCGCTTATCCTATGCAGGGTCGCGGGGGGGGGCTGGAGCCTATCCCAGCCGACATAGGGCGAGAGGCGGGGTACACCCTGGACAGGTCGCCAGTCTGTCACAGGGCCCTCTCAACATACATTAAAATTTATATATTTATACAAAAATATTAAATATTTTCTCAAAAAAATAATTCCTAGCTACGGCCTTGCTATTATACCCTTAAAGGCACTATAAACAATTGCTTGCTGCGAAACTCCTATTCGCACCATAGTGCGATTGAAACGGCCAAATTCAACAATACAAAGCAGCAGTGTCAATGAACAGACTGGCCGATACACCTAGGCTATTTAAAGAGGCGGAAGAACAGTTTCATTAACATTATTCAAAATGTATTTCAATGGTAAAAAAAATCATTATTGAACAAGCATTAACACTTAAGACAAAAGACTACTGCTGATTTTATGTCTGCAGAGTTGTCCACTTCTGGTACGATCGCCAGATGCCTTAAAACGAAGGTTGAGCTAACGAGGGAGACTGGGGATGGTTGCAAACACTTTTTGCAAACTCACAGACTAATTTACATAGACCAGCCAAACTTGTGCATATTCAACTTTTATCTGTCTTCTAATTACCCATACAATTTAAAGATGACTACATATCAGAGGTGCCATCACCAGTGTAAAAGTAGTATTGCCAAACATTCTCGCCAATTACCTTGATTATGATGATGATGCATTAGATAAAGAACTCATAAAGCTACCTATTTTGTACTGTGCTGTTATTGTATGTTTAAATGTGAAACACTTCTGAATAACTAACAATGTATGAATGTAATTATGAATAATTTCACTGGGCGGTGGCCAAGAAGCATGAACCCCCATTAAGACAATTATAATATCTACCTGTATAAATCATGAACTAAGTCTCATCAACAGCTGACAGCGACAGTCATGTACTTGTCTGAACACATACAAACTCCATGTCTGTACAAATGTATTCATTACATTGTTGAAATTCATCAATATGCATGTAACATAGGCCATAGCCAGGATTTTGGAAATGCTGAGGTCATGAGTCCTTGTTTGAGAATTTCATTAAGACTATAGTATAAATCTATGCATTTTAATGCACTTAAGTAACCCAAATCACTAAGGAAATCATGTCAGACTTTGTCAGTGCCGACACATTAATTCTACTAGTCTAATTTTTATTTAACACAAATATGGCCAATATTGAAACTACTCTTCTGTTCAGTTTCTCATTGCATTGAAATCCCTTTCACCGTTTAACAAATTGAGCGGAGTATCTCTCGGGTTTGGCTATCTTTCAGGGCTGGCTTGACAAGTGTTCAAAAACTCATTACGCTAGTTTAGTCTCTTCCTTCACTAGATATTTTTTTCCCCTTTATCTTGCTATCTTCTCTAGTCACTCTCTTGGAAGAACCTGCTCTCTCACTCTCCTCTCTTCTTTTTTCACTCTGCACCTGCTGCCATTCTCCGCTCTCTATTTCCTTCTGTCTCTCCTGCAAAAAATTTGTAAATTATAAAAAAAAACTTTTCAGTTACACATATGGAGATTGTATAAGTTAGAACCGTGTTATCATCAACATCGGACACAATAGCAGCATTTTGATTAATTAATAAATAGCATGATTGATGTTTTATGGAAAACTGGTGTTTCCAATAGTTTATCCACCCAGTATAGGCTCAGCAAATCCTAAATTTACATACGAATGCATTCATTATTATATTTGAGCAAGAATAATATATTTTAATGAGCAGGTACTGCCAAAGAAGAAACAGTGTTACAAATAAGCTACCTTCTCTTTCTCTCTATTCATCATATCACTTGCCTTCTCGTTCACTTTTTCTATCTCCTGTCTTGCAACCGCTACCCCAGTGAAGAAAGTAAACACTAGTGTTAGCTAGCTTACTGAGTTAGCCTTCTAACTTACATTTTCTCTCGCCAAAATGTAACCTAACCAGAGCAATATTTAGCCCACTTCCCGACAATCTAGTCGAACAAGCCCGTACCAATGGATTTCTCTGGTTGTGCAGTTTCATATGATGCCAATAAATAGTACCGTTGCGCTAGCTTAAATAAGCCCGCCAGAGCTCGCGTGTAAGAGCGCAAGTTGTATCGGGAGAAAAAACATCGAGGACATGACCTCGGTGTCCTCAATGGTAGCTACGGCGCAACATAATGGGTCTTTACAATAAGATTGACGCGATTGTTCACGAGTATATGCCTCTATTAGGCTACATACAATTGGTTCACATGGATCTTATAATGTGCTTCTTCCAACACAATTTAAAGAACTAGCCCCAACTTGTGCATCACTCCTGAAAAGGACACGGACCGCGGTCACGGAAAATTAGATAGAAAAATCAAGACCTACGTGCGTCCTTGCCTCATTCAGATGTTTATCGAGAATAATTTTAAAACAAACATACAATTTAAATAAATTTCTTTCAGTATCTTTCCTTAATCCATACTGGAAGAAATGTTTTATTCAATTTGTATGTTTGTATTACATAGGTATATACTGTAGATTATTCAACAACCTGGCTTTAGCTTTAATGTAGGCCTATTACTGTTATGTTTCCTAAGCAACATCTTATAAAATACATTGTAAAAATAGCACTGTAAATTTAAAAATGTTTTTACAGTGTACAATTAACAGCATGTGAAATCTAGCTAGAGCATCGGTTATGACCGTCACGTCTCTTTATCTCACTCAAGCTGTTTCCCACTGTCTCTGGTCGTATAGCGGCCTGGCTGGAGACTAATGGAACGATGCAACGCGGTATCGTTAAAGTTTGAATGTGTTCACATATCGCAGCAGATGCAATCGGATTATTCACTACATGAAATCAGGTTTTTATTATAGGTTGCTGAGGTCTTCTACATGAAATAAACGCTATATGGTCTGCGAAAAAGTAGTATTGCCAGGCAATACTTGTTTGAGAAGTAGTATTGCCACGGCAATACTGGCAATACTGATGGCGGCGTCCATGCTACATATGACATATAATTCACAATATTTATAAGAATGGAAGAAGTCAAATGTTGCAACTGGCCCCAAGTGGGGGTTTACGCTTGTGTTCAGTTCAGCGCTGTCCACCAACACACGAGGACGTGCAGCAGCGATTATTTTAGGGGGCTGGCCACCCGCACTGCCTGATTGCTGATGGTGGAAACGCAATCACATCCGCATTTTCTCATGGAAATGCATTTCTAGTTACTAGGTAAATATATGGAAATTATAGTATATTGTAAAACTGTACTGTAGAAGGAAGACATGTTTGTTTCCATGGTATTACCAGGCTCTTACCAATGTGCATCGTTAGATAACAAATTATCTAAGTATATATTTACCAGGTGATAGTGGAGGTTTTTATTAGTATTTCAGCTGTAGTTTCTCTGTATTTACCCACTTATTTACCAGTGGTAATTACCCAATAATATACTATAATTTCCATATACTTACTGGCAAGGGCGCAGGAGCCAGTCAGTTATTGGGGGGGACGCACTGAACTAGAGGGGTGTGGGTGCATGCCTACAGAAATGTACCATTTCTTCTATAGTGGCTGAGCAAATAAATTATGTTTTGTATGTTGACTTCAATAACTGCATGTTTTCTGCCGTGCAAAACAAAACAGTTAACAATACATACTGTGTGTTCTCAACAGTAAACCTTTTCATTTCTTTTTTTTATACATTAAACTATGTATTTGTATATAGTAAAATATTTATTTTTAACATTTCAATTTGACATCATAAATGAATATTAAGAATCAAAGAAATTACATTGGGATGCTTGCATACATTTGTGAAAAAAGACATGCAGTGAGGACATAGTTGTATGAACAGGATAGAAGAAAAAAAGGAGTTCAAAATGAAAAGGTGTTTTAACAGGTTTCTTGTCTCAAAAAATTGAATAAAAAATATATGCACAATATATATAAGTGCTCAATTGTCAGGATGTAAAATGTAGGCCTACTGCTTATGTTAAACTATTACAACATTTTATTTCTCCAAATAGGTCAACTTAATAGTCACTAGGCAACAAAGGCTATATAAAATGTATGAATACAAAATGACGTGTAAGAGCCGAAGAACGTCTTGCGCTTATCACAGCTTTCCACAAATTTCTGACAAATGTTTTTTTTTATCCAAGAGATCAAGTTTATCCTGATGGATATGGCATACTGCGACATGGTTGAGTCGTTTCTGAGTCATTGTGGAACGAAGCCATGTCTTGAGTCTGCAAAGAGCGCTAAAGCTTCGCTCTGACTCACAAGAGGAAACAGGCACTACCATGAGCAACCTGACCAGCGTTTCTACCTCACTAAAAAGGCTGCGTACCTCTACCGGTAAACCACGGATGACTGCTGCTGCTTCTGCAACAGTAGTACAGGGGTAATTAATTAAGAACATGTTTAGCTGCACAGCAAGGTGCTCTCTGTTTAACTCAGGGTATCTATCTACTAGTGTAGCATCAATATCTCCACCCAATAGGGTGTTCTCCAAATTTTGAAGAGTTAGGAGACTTTCCTGTTGAAATCTCTCCCTTAACTGAGTGGACACACTGTCTAAGATTTTAAAGAATTCCACTCTGTAGTGATCCTCAGCAGACTCGGGCCGGAGAACCTCTGATTGATCAGCCAAACGCTTTGGAGCATGCCTGGTCTTTGGGATCTCAATTGGGTCTACATGCAGAGTCTCAACCATCTGTGATGCTTTTTTGAACAGTGTATGAAATGAAGAGTCGTTTCTTTTGGCATTCAGAGAGGTCTGTACACAATCAACAGCTGCCCTCATGCCACAGATGGTTTCGGTTCTTCCCTGTAGATCAGTGTTCAGAACCTCAAGCTCACTGATGACTGCTGATGCAAGGATCAGCCCTAGCACTGTTTTGCCTTTAAAGAATTGTTCTTTTAACCCATTTGCAGTGGAGGCAGTGCTTGATGATCCTAAACTAATCTCTTTCAAACCAGTCAACAATAGCTGTAATTGCTCTGTTCCTGACCACCCACCTCGTTGGACAGAGGGGCTTCAGAGACATGTATGGCATGTCCTGTGTTATGGCAATATCTTCCAACATGGTATTGCTCTTTCCTGACTGACCTAGGAGGAGGGTGTTGGTGCACCCAGTCTAAAGCATCACGGATGAGCACTGAGGCCAAGACAGCTTTTTGTGTAATCAAGTTTACACAGTGTGCACCACAATGTATAAATAGGGCTAGTGGTTGCTTTTCTTTTAAGACAGCTTGTGTACCACTGTACTTCCCTGCCATGTTAGCCGCAGACAAAGGAAGGTTTAGTCTGATCAGAACATCACTTGCCAATTCAGCAAGCCCCTTTCCTGTTGTGTCATTAGTGCTTTATAAGCCTATGAACACTTCAAGTGGGGTAAGATCATGGTCCACATAACATAAACATGTAGCTTCTTGCTCTCTTCCTGAGATGTCTTGAGTTCCATCTATTATTATGGAAAATTGAATGGTCTGGAGAGCTCTGATGGTATCTGCTACCCCACGCAAAATGCCATGGCTCATCATTGATATAATTTCATTTAGTATTTCCGGACTGAAGTAATGTTTAGATCTATTTCCTATAAATTCCATAAGACGTGGGTCATCTTCTGCGATGTTCTTAAGGAATTGAAAGAAATTTCCATTTTCCTCCTCATGGCCTCTTAGAGCAAGTCCTTGCCTGACCAAGTATTTATATGAGCCCACTATTTTGTCTAAGCAGTACCTATTGTCCTCTTGCTGTCTTGCCCTAGCAGTGCATAACTGTACATCTACAGTCTTTGGCTGAAGCAATCTTAAGCTAACGGAATGAGTATGAGCATGGCTCTTTTCATGTTTTGTAAACTTTTCAACTGCCTTCTTCCAATTTGTAAATCCCAATTTGAAAAAGGCGGGGTCTATTTTTGTGGCGAGTGATTTCAGATTTTTAAACACTTTCACGCAATGAAAGCATAACACCCCTTTAATTAAAGGACAGTAGTGCAGCCAAGGAAAGTCTTTAAACCACCTAGCCTGAAAAAACAAAACACGATTTGAAAGGACTTGTGTCTCTATCAGCTTGGGATGTGGCTGGTTGGGCTCTGTGCTTCGGTCTTCTCCATTGCTATCATGATTCCTATCCATTTCCTAAAATAAAGAACAAATTCTTAGAACAAACCTTTTCGATAAGATAAAGGACAAGTATCATGATCGCTGCTCTTTCAATATATACATATATATTTGTTGTAGCCTTTGCTAGCACTTAGACTGATCTACTCTTGTACTTGCATATTGCTCTTTGCTGGGCAAATAGGTCAAGGATTTGCTTATTATTTTTCTTCTTGACTCGTTATTTACTTTTTTCTTGTTGAAAGCACTTTGTTGTAAGTTGATTTGGATAAAAGAGTCTCTCAATATTTTACCGGCTGGTCTGTGGCATCTCCCTCCGCCTCTCTCCCTACACTGTCTCTCTGCTGTATGAAATAATCACAGTAAACTCCCACCTGTCAACAATTTAATCATAAATCGTGTTTATTCAGATTGAACAGGTAGCATCACCATCACTGCTCTATAAATGTTTCTCAATATCTTACCGGCTGGTCTGTAGCACTTCCCTCCGCCTCTCTCCCTACACCATCTCTCTGCTGTATGAAATAATCACAGTAAACTCCCAACCGTCAACAATTGAATCATAATCAATCGTGAATTGATGAATAATCAATCGTGTTTATTCAGACTGAATATGATCATATTGACACTAAATAATCAAACCTTAACTCTTAACCCAGTAGTATTCAAACAACCTGACCTGACATTACTTTAACCTCACAGCATTACAATCTTGTGGCTAGTTTCCTGCTACTTACGGTCATCTGATTTTGTAATGTTACCCCACTGAAAAAGAAACTGATGTCCTCTTTTTTCTTGCTCCTCTTTTTTTAATCCATTGTTTACTGTAACAAATGCATAATGCCTTAGTTACTTGGCTAAGTAACGTTACTTGTGCTTTACGTGGTTGACGAAATAATTTATGGAAAGTACGATTTATAAATAATTAAATAAGTTTGGACAAAAAACATGGAATAGAATGCAATTCTGTCCCTCTTTCACTATATTGAACATATAAACCTCACTCCTTTTCTGTTCTGCCATGCTATATTATATCAGCACCAACTTTACTAGCTAGCTAACGTTAACTACATGATTCCAAGCTGGTTGTGACTCGTGACTAGCTAAGCAGGTACCAAAGACAGTTGAACGCATATTCAATGTGTAACAAAATCTTACACCAAAATGTGACAGATCGACAAAATTGCACTATTAGGTTTTAACTTTTTCCACCGTTGTATGCATCAGTCCAACAAACGACTAACCTAATTCTTAACAACTGACAGACTTTTTAGAAATTCGAAAATTAACTACCAACTAAGAAGAAGGCTTGGCAATTTACCTCAACCAAAGAGTCCTTCTTTGCCTCACCGATAGGTTTACGTTCCCATCGCCTGAGTAACGAGCGGCGCTCGTGTTTTCAAAATAAAAGTCTTCAAAATAAAATAAAAAATAGATTTTTTTTCTGATTATTATTATTGGGGGGGGACATATTTGACCCCCCCCCCCCCCCCCCCCGTTTCCTACGCCTCTGCATACTGGGTAAAAACCTAGTATTAAGGGGGCAGTAAAAGGAAGGGTTACCCATTTCTCATGACAAAACCTATAGATGGATGACTGAAACACTTGGTAGCCCTTTTTATGTAACGTTACATTTTCAACTGATTTAGCATGGTCTCTCAACATGAAGCACAGACAGAGATTAGCACATTTTGGGACAAATAAACCCATTGTAAAAAAGCATGACACAGTTTATAATCATCCCATTATAAATGTGCTTCATGGACACCCTTTTCGATTGAGATGAATGCAATACTAAATATCAGCAAATTACATAAATTTGATCACACACAAGCCAATACCAAAAATGCCTTTTTGTAAAATGTAATATCATTAGGCTATTTTGATTCAAATGTATTGACTTGACAACCTAGTCAGGGTAATAGTGGAGTCCTCACGGTTAGACTTATCGAAAAAACTGCTAGCCACTGCCCTTGCATGAACGACCGGTACTAACAGTTGGAAGCTGAGCACCCCGTCATTGCTTGATTTCCAGCCTAAGAATCTAACCTAGATAAGGGAAAAAAATGTGACCGATCTAACAATTATACTTTACACTAGCTTGTCACCTCAGATTTGGCCGCAAATAGCAAAAGGAAGACAACGTGATGACGACTACATAACAGCTAGCAGTCAATAAAATTGTTTTACAAATTAGGTTTTGGTTTACTGTTAAATTAGCTATGCATCTACGGCATTGAATTAAATAAAAATCGATATGCTGTAGTAATATGGATGCAGTAAATAAGCAATCCATTAAAACCAATGACGTGCATTTTGCTTTGGGTGGGGTAGCTTTATTTCTATACTATAAAGTCTGTAAATACATGTAACATATACAGCTTCAATATCTTCAAATACATTTAAATACAGTCTCGTAACGTAATGACCAAGATAATGTGTGAATACGGTGTAGCCCAATTCAATCAGGCAATTTTCTTTTCAATAGGCTAGTAATTTCACCTCGTAGGACTACATAGATCATGCAGAAACCATTGCGTGACACAATTAGAGGCTATCGAGGCTTAAAATAATCATTGCAATCACAAACTCATTTACCCAGCTTTCCTATTGGTTTCTCGTTCAACCTCGGTGCCTCGAGCATGCCCTTGAGCACCCGAGCACGAGCGTGACGTCGAATATAGCGCAAAATAAAGATTTTTGTTTGCAGCCTGTATATTAAATAAATAAAATGTAGGCAAAATTATTTTACTTCAAAAAATTTGGGGCCGATAGGTGACGCTCAATTTAACAGAATAAAGGTTTTAGAAGTTTTATATAGAGCACCAGTCAATGAAAATAAATTACGTCCGGAACCTGCGCTCTCCTGTGCTCAGCTTTCTTACCAAAGGAGGCGGCATTTTGGCTTCAAATTTGACTGAATCATCGCAGCCCTGGTTCAGACTAAGCTTTTTGAGAAGAGGTCTAAAATAAGATGGCAGTACCCCAGTTCAGTGGCGTGTTTAGGGCCTGGCTATTGAGTTATAGCCAAGGGACTTCACTCTTTAGCCACAGTATTTTTTTTACTGACAAAGTTATATTAATTATTTGTGGCAACCTTTCAGTTTGAGTGTTTTTCTTGGCTTTTGAAATTTCACAAGCGTTTGTGTGTAGAGAGAAACAGAGGGGTTAGGGAAGGCAAGACAATGTAAATTTGTAAGCGCTTACACTAAGCCACACTGGTCGTTACCACTAGTAGCGTTAGACACTGTACTTTGGGGCTGGGCAATTTATTTAATTTCAATTTCAATTACAATTTTGGCTTTTAAAGATTATGAAAACAAGATATTCGAAAAAAATACGATTACTGTGCCGTATTCCGCTTCGCGACGATGCTTCCGTTTTGTCTTGCGTTAAAAATCCAGTGTACCCATTTCCTTTACGGCGGTGCGTATTCGCCCTTTGTGATTACTTTCACCAGTAACAAGTAGGGTAGGGGATTACAATTTCCAAAACAGTAATTATATTACATCTGCCAGTTGTCCGAAGTTCAAACTCCGATGGCTGAAAGATGAGGGTAGGAAATAGCTAAACTGCTAAATTGCATGATGAAGTTAGCACCGCTCTGAGGTGAGTGTCACTGTTTCCAAAGCGAGAGCAGGCTCTATGAGACATAGCATTGCGTTTTCCAAATTTGATGAAATCAATCAATATGTAATTGATATTAAACGTTACCTGGTCGACAATGCAGGTTTTGAGCTAGATTGGGGTTTACACAAGGTTACGTTAGCTTGTTCAAATTATACTAGACATACACAGAGCAGGAGAAAATAATCATCGATGAGAAAGATGCATGAAGGCAGTGAGAATTTGTGTGGGGATGAGACTCAGAGAATCAGTTCTATTTGTCAGATGTTTTATATACAGTATGTGGGTCAATGACACATAAGCTTCTAAAAAAGTTTTTTTTTTAAAGTATTTTCAAAATAGATGTCATGCATAGTTTTGAGTCAGTAACAATGTGTTTAAACAAGTCTAATTTGTTAAAAAAAACATTTCACATTTTTTAAATGCATCTTTTGACTGTTTCTTGAACTTTGTCGCCCAAAATATGTCAACCAAATGTTTGTAAAAATATATATATTTTCCTACTGTTTATTCTAAGCAAAATCTTTTGGCACGTATTCTTTAGAGTGCCTACGTTGTACATTATTATTTTATGGCTGTGTTTTGTAGTCACAATAATTGAAGATTATTGCATTCTAGTGACCAGGTATTTAGTATCTTAAGCATCCAATTTTACATTTAAAGACAGAACAATTATTATACAAATGTATACATTAATGCATTTAATACAATAGCTTTTCACATCATAGTTATCAACCATTTGTTCCATTATACCTATTATTTATTGGATTAAATTTATATTTTACCTGGTTGCACCACCTGACAGTTGTGCCACCTGACAATATTAGTAATAACAGGAAATATACTTAATAATTGCATTTTAATTTCAACTAAAATAAGTGATTTAGTCAACCATCTCTATTGAGGTAACAGCAGGTAATTGATCAAACAAGATATGTTACAGGAGATCACTTTCAGTACATAACAACTGGAAGAGGCTACAGTGCACTATATTGACTAGATACACTGTCATGGATTGTGATTGAACAACAACTGTCACGGCACCCAGGAGCGGAACAGGCTCAAACGCAGACTGAACGCAAAGCTACGGAACAAAAGGCTACTAAAAGAAACACTGAGACAACTCTCTCAAAGGAAATCGCTCCAATAGGAGACTTAGAGATTTAATGGACCAAAACACAGTATACATGCCACTGCAAAAACAATGAACCAACACAGGACTAAGGTGGGGAGGAACTTAAATAGCAGACAAAACAAGTGCAAACAATATTCATTAAGGGCCACCCAAGTGAGACTAATAAACAGTGATAAGGCACGTGGAAACATGCAGGGAGCTGTCCACTGGCCGGTGCTGAAACTAGGATGATCCCGCGGCCCTGGACAGGACCCCTCCCAGGCAGGCCCGGACGCGATCCCCAGGCGGCCCAGACCTGCGAAGCAGAAAATCGGAAATCAAGGATTTATC